>JAFMOD010000299.1:5679467-5787589 GCA_019802435.1 Corydoras maculifer | reverse complement strand
ACTTGCAGCTGTAATTGCAGCAAAAGGTGGTTCCACAAAGTATTGACTCAGGGGGGCTGAATAATTTTGCACATCGCACTTTTCAGTTTTTTATTTGTAAAAAAATTGTTGATTCATGTATAACTTTCATTCCACTTCACAATTGTATACCACTTTGTGTTGGTCTTTCACATTAAATTCCAGTGAAATATATTTATGTTTGTGGTTGTAATGTGACAAAATATGGCAAAGTTCAAGGGTATGAATACTTTTGCAACCCACTGTATATAAGGGACTTAGGAGGTTTTCGGTGGCTGACTTTGGACACACAATAGCTGCAGCAGGCTTTTGTTGTAGACCCACACAGACCTTATTTTCACCTCATATTTTGCATGGCTTTATTTGCCTTTTTTCACTTCAAAGAGAAGTTTTTTCTACTCCAAACAAAGATACCATTTCCCTGCTTGCCTTTCTTCATATTTATATGTGTCTGTTGAGTCAAATTTAAATTCAAGCCATGCTTACCTGAAGATAAGAATTATTCTGTCGTCATTTTCTGCAGTTTCTCATCCAGAACAAAAAGCCTTGTTACATGCACTAGCGTAATGACACATAAACACAGCACTTAAGTATGGGAAGCTTTTTAAATAGGTGTCTCTTTACTTATTGTGTATTTTCAGGCATTATGCACTCTCTTACTCTCTTTCACGCTTTCTCCTGCTACCCTTCATTTGAAGTAATTACCCTCTTTTGCTTAGTAGAAGAGTAGCTCCACTGAGGACTCTCCTCTTCATACATCAAAAAAGAATAATGGAACACACGGTCTATGCATATTGGATACATTTCATATGTTCAATGTGGTTGCCGTTTGCTGTATAAAAACCTCACACAAGCACAAAGCCTAGTAGTACAGTACAGTACAGTAGCAACGATGACATTATATTTATTAAGCTCAGGCAGTTTTTAATTAGTATTTGAAGCATATTTATTTTAAAATCTTTTTAAATTTAATGCCATCGATGCATCATTTCTAATTAGCTTTAGTATAACAAAAAACAGGATAAAAGAATCCTGTTTTAGGATAAAAGAATCCTGTTTTACCCTTTTGATTGGTAGCATTTTATCATGTGATCACTAATTGTTTTGACTATTGACAAGAGATAAGAGATACTAGCAATGAATGTGTATTTAATAATGATGATGATAATGATAATAATAATAACATTTAGCTCCAATTAACAGAGCTTCTATACTTTATTGAATGGTGAATTTAACAATAGAAAAGGCAAATTGAGCAAAACTTTGCTACAGCAAATAACATCACTGTATATAAAGGACAAGTGTTTTCCCATAAGAAATTTGCATTCTTGTCTATCTCTTACTTAGATTTGTTTTTACCTTTTTCCTTCTTATCCATATTAGTTGATGGAATCTTTGTCACCTTGAAATGAATGTGTGGGTTGCAGTAAAGTGTCATTTTTTGCTGTATGCTGTTGTTTTGTATTTGCTTGAGTGAGTGACTAGTTTTTGTGCTCTTCATAACCACAAATAACCAATGCGGGAAAGTAGCTGGAGCCTGAAAGTGTGGGTAATATGAAGATCAAACCTTTTTGAACTTATGCGCCTCACATTCTTTTTGTAGAGGAAAGGCCAGACTGCACCAAAGCAAGGTGTGAGGTGCAGTTTTCTCCACGCTGTCCTGAGGACTCAGTGCTGATTGAAGGCTATGCCCCGCCAGGCGAATGCTGCCCCATGCCTAGTCGCTGTGTATGCAGCCCTGCGGGGTGTCTGAGAAAAGTGTGCCAGCCTGGTTACCTCAACATCTTGGTGTCCAAAAGCTCAGGGAAACCCGGAGAGTGCTGTGACCTGTATGAATGTAAACCAGGTAAGCAAGTACAGCTTAGATTTAAGCAGTCTGTAATGAAATCTGGGTCAAAGCTAATTATAATAAAATACATTCTGAAACAGAAAACGTAATTCTGAACAGAATAAACTAAATTGTGTCTATTGACATCTTTTTAAACACTAAAATAACAAAACAGACTTCTAACATTTGACCGTAATTCTGAATATAAACACAGACCACATAAAATACAAGCTGGCTATGATCGCATACTGCAGAACTGGCTGGATAGCACATTATCACTTCACATTTAAAGACATTGGACAGCTTTAAATCTTTCAGCACTGATATTTCTTTTAAGAAAAACAGTTCAAATATAAATTTAACACTTCATGCTAATTAACAAATTTGAAATCTTTTTTTTACTTGTTACTTTTTTGCTTTTCCTTTTTAGATTTTTACTTTTTAAGTTTTTTTTTAAATAATAAATACTAAAGGCACAAAAACTGTCCTTGATTTTGAGTAATTATACAATCTAAACTAATTTTAATGTTCATTGGAGTTCATGTGATTTAAAGCTATACCACAATTCAATGAATGAAGTTACATTTTATAGCTATTGGAAATCAAGGTCTGTGTGTTTTTGTGCACACACTGTATGTGTAAAGTGATTCATAGGTAAATTTTAAACAAATATTTGAGGAGCTCACTGATGGACCTTAACTATACAGTACTATATTTCAGTATAATTTTAAGTATTTACCTATGAATTTTCATACTGCTTTATACTTCACTCCATTACCATCCATCCATTATCTCTCGCTTTATCCTCTAGTAGGGTCGCGGTGTAGTTAATTCACCTTGCAGGTGTCTTTGATTTACCAGTTCCACTAAATATTTTTCCTCACTTTTGTTTATTGCAATACATTTTTAAATCATGCCATGTCATTTGCTTAGGGAAAGTCAGAATAAAAAAAACTAAGATTTGTGAATCAGTTCAATTCCTAATTAATCAGCTCACAACTAGGTATGAGACAATTAATAACTGTATACTTAATAAGAATTACAAACATTGCAATTATTAATAGTAAATAGTCTTAACATGGTCATGAGGACGTTCATAATAAAAAAAATACATATTACACATGACTTTTTAATTTGTCTTTACAGGAAAAAAAACTACTTTTCTTTTAAACAGATAGGCAGATATGTACAAAGTTCTATTTTTTGCTTTTATTTTCACCAAAAAAAAAAAAACTAATATTTTGTGTTATAAAGAATATATCACCTTAATATTCAGCAAAATCCATGCATTGTCTTTTTTGTGTTTACATTAAATAAATAACAAACAGAAGAAACTGTACATTGTTCCTGAGTTTTCTGGTACCTTTTTGTTAAAGTTAATTATTGCAATAAGAATGGTATAATCATGTTAATTTCTTAGGCAATAATCGAACCATCAAAATCTATAATCGCCTTATCCCTACTCACAACACATTCAGTTTTTCTAGTGTACTGTATATCAAGCAAGTAAATAAAGCTTTTTAAACAACCTCCAACAATTAACATTTATTTTAATTAATTAATGACTTATTCCTGCTAAACACTTTTTCCTCACATGCTTATTTTTACATTCCCTTACTAATAATTAGGCCTAAGTAATGTATTTTTTCTAATTTACGAGTGCTAACGTACTAACGTACGAGTGCTGTTATCATTATATCAGTTTACGTGTGCACGCGTGTGCTCGCGTGTGTGCACGTGCACACTTGTGTATGTCTATACACTTACTTATATACTTAGTCACGTAAACTGCTTGTTTTCTTGTCAAGACCTGTTGGCTGCTCTAGTAAACAGTGTGACAGGCAAGCGGATGTTGGAATTGTTTCCATCTGTTTTGAGTTTTCGCCACTTAACCTTAAGCCTCTGTGCGTTCCAGTTTAAATGGCAGCAAGCTTCCCTGAGCGTGAAATCAAAAGCACATCGTTTGCAAGCCTGCCTGAAGATTTGACAGAGTGCATTGAGGAGTTTTCTTAGTGATCATGTCTTTGTGTGTGTGTGTGTGTGTGGGCAGTTTTCAGTGTGGACTGTAGTACAGTGGAGTGTCCTCCTGTCCAGCCTATCCAGTGTTCAGCAGATAGCTATGAGACGCAGGTCAGGTTGACAGCTGATGGCTGCTGCACACTACCCACCAGGTATGACTTTTTTTATTTACCTTATTTGCATTTAAGCATTGCTTCCTTGCCCATTCATCTATATTATATTTGGATGCAAATGTGCGTTGCAAAAGTGCTTCAAAATGATTTAAAATCCCTATCATACAGAGATGCAGTCATTAGAGTGAAAAATGCCAGATCAAATGATGCAACAACGACATTAAGATTACATGCCAAAATGAAAAGGAAACTGTTGATTACATTGATTTGGCTATTTGTTTTCTGTCTTATTCTCTTAATTTTTATTCTCTTATTCTCTGCACATTTGCAACAAAGTTGAATTAAAAAATTAAAATACAATGAACTGTACATTTAAGCTGTTGGTCTTATTTATTGACTGCAACATTTTGCATTATTGGTAAGCACATTTGTTGGATGAGGTTTAATGTAAAAAATAATCACAATGTCACATCATTTCTTTCAGGAACTGAGTGTAAAATGTTTTGTTTAGATATTACTCTGAAAAGCTGGGTCTGAGATCCCAAATGTCCGAATCATTTGTTGAAGACATTTAACAGACTGTATTTCATCATCTCAGTATATATGTATAAAGTCTGTACATTGTCTGATTGAGCTTAGGTATGAACAGAGCTAACGATCATACAGAAAATTGACAAACTCTTTTATATTCATATGTATATATTCTATATTCTCTGTCTATCTAGACTAAATCAATGACCTGACCTGTCATTACATACATAATACATGTTGATTATTTTGAAAGTTATGAATGAAAATTGGTGTTCTTTATCTGGATGATTGCAAGGTGCCGTAAGGAGGCCATTCCATGACATTGCACAACGTGCACTGTAACTGTTACATATAGACAGGTTGCAATAACAATCCTGAAATATATTGTGCAGCTCTACTGGAGTCTGGAACATTATGAAACAGATTGGTGACTGAGTAACAGGAGTGTTTGTAAGACTATATGAGAGATTTAGGGCTCTACATGCAAAAGGAAAACACAAATGTGCTCAGGCCTGAACATAAAGGCATCAGCAATGTTTATTTAGTAAGCTCTGTCCTAATTTAAAATCTGGTTTAAGAATCCACAATTCCAAACTAAACCATTTTTTTCTTGATGCTGGGGTGCCTGAGGTGTGGACCCACCTTTAAAGCTTTTAAGTTTAACTGTTTGTTTTTTTATATAATTATTTTTTTTGTCAAAGCTTATCTTAACTGCCTGATGTGAAAGCAGTACGAGTCAGACTTTGTAGGTCAAATGAAACTCTTCTTTTAAGGAAGATAGTAAAACTTTGTAAAAATGCCATGGACTCAAAATATAATTAATGATGCAATAAGACAGAAGGAAGAAATGCATGCATCATTGTGAATAAATAATGGGAAGAAGGTGTTATTACAGAGCCATTACACCTCTTTCCCATAGTTTATTTACAATAATGCACAATGCACAAGTGCCTTATTTCTTTATTAGTTATCAGTTTATATTAATCTGTATTTGCATTAATAGTACATGATTTAATAGTACATGTTCAACAATGTTTGCTCATTTCATGCATTGAGTTAAAAGTAAATTGGTCAGATGTGTTCATTATTGTCAATATTGTCACGGCTGGACAAACAGCTCAGCCAATCAGATTTAAGGACTGGAACTGTTGGATCTGTTTTAGAGCATCTTAAGATTAACTAAGTCAACTTGTGCAGTTTTCTATAAGTAAACATGCAAAACAATTCAGATCACAGAGACAGTTATGATGATTTCAGTAGAGCTTCAGTAACTATTTGGGCAAACAACGGAAATATATTGACATTAAATAATTTATTTTTTGATTGAAGGATTTATTCAAATGTTTAACACAACTAAGTAATTGCTGCATGCATAACATGTTTCAGCCATTGGTCAGCTCAACCTGGCTACATTCAGTGCAACAGTTTTTAAAGAAAATAGAAAAGCCACACTTATTTATTCTTCATTCTTAGTGTTTATTACCCATAAGCTTATATGACTGCATTTCTTAGAATTTCAATTCAGTAGGTGTTTGAGAAGCTTTTTAAACTCTTATTCTGTGATGATTGTGTCTATTTGTGCATGTATGTGCATATGCAGTTGTGTTAACGTGTGTGTGGGTGTGTGTGTGAGAGAGAGCTGGTCTTGACGGTAAATGTATCTTACCTTATTATTTTATGTCTCTCATTACTTTAATCAAATTTTCTTGTCTGGCCGAAAGCGTAAATCTCGCAAATCATGTTTTAATAAAAATTTAAATTAATCTAAATAAAGATTTAATCTGAAGGTACATAGGGTTTATTTACTTTGGCTTTATTATTGCATATTAAACAATCATAATTTATCAAGTATTTGTCATTTTAATAAAACCTTTCATCACAGGTTAAAATACTAACCTTTATTTTTGTTTTCACTGCTATTTTTTTTAAAATCACATTTTATTTTCATTTCTTTAAGTTTTTTTAATATACATTTACAATTGTGCACATAAATTTTAAATGTAACTTAACTAAAATGGTATTTTTTTAATTTCTTGATAAATTGATTAATATATTTATAGATTTTAATAAGTTTAATTAACTTAAAATAGTCAGCCATAGATTTTATTCACCTAAAGCCATCTAAATATGTCTGTACCATAACCAGTATGATGCTGCACCTTTATAACATACTCGACTCTTCAAAGGAGGCCGTTCCCTAGATTATAGAACATTCATTTCAGCCACATGAACATTTATTGGGGTCAGGCAGTGAGTGATGCTGAGCAATAACGGCTGCTAGCACTCAAATTTATCCCAGAGGTCTTCAGTGGGGTTGAGATCTAGAGTCGGTGGGTCAGCCAAATTCTTCCACACCAGTCTCAGCAAAACATTTCTCATTTTTAAACCATGTACTGTGTACATTAGCTTTGGTCCTGGCAAAGCATCTTTCCTGATCCAAAAAATCTGAATTCTTTCATTTTGTCGATCGATAAAAAAATCAATATGAGACCATTCTTTCAAATCTGGTTGACATAAGACCAGTGCTTTTCTAGTACATTGTTAAAATGCTACATATTTTTTACAAGTAAGATAAATATAATTTATTTTATGCTTAAAATATAGAAAATTATGTTTTTGTTTAGATCTTTAATCTTTTAGTGTTACATTTTATAAAGGCAAATTACATATGACTGAGTGATCAATATAATGGGTATCTTTAAAAGGCTTTGCTTTTAAATTGTAAAATGTTCTAGTTATATGCTTTATTTAAAAATTAAGGTTAAAGATCTGTTATTGATTAACATACTTTTGTAAACCAATTTGCCCTTTTCACAGTAATACAGAACCCTCCTTGAATTTAAAGTGATTGTTTGTCTATGACTATGTATTAAATTGAATCAAAAAAAAAAACATTGACTTTCTTTCTGTTAATTTCACTTTAAAGGTGTGAGTGTCTGCCTGGCATCTGCACCTTTCCTCAGTGCATGGCAGGAACATCGCCCCACTTGGTCTCCCGTGGCGATGGAACACCAGGGAAGTGCTGTGATGTCTATAAGTGTGTCAGTGGTAGGTCTTGTTTACTCAGCATACCAGTGTATGTTGCATGCATGTTTGTAGGTGAATGGTGCACAAAGACTTTTACTGAGAACTGAGAACCAAAGAATGTTTGTTTACTGTGATCCAGTGTGTGAAGGGTGTGGGTGATAGCACTTATCATGATGCAAACATACTTACTCTTGCTTGTATATTTGGTTGTTAAGGAAGGTAAACACACAGTAGCAGGCACATTTAAATAGTTTAGAATCATTTTATCTGGCTCTGAAGATCACCCTTGGTTCTGTGACTACATTAAAGTGCATAGCCTTAAGGCATTTACTGATTAAAAAGAAGAGTTTATGTTGCACTTCATCAGTTTTGGTCCTGCAAAAGTGATGTGTGAAGAGCCTTTAGTTCCCTGGTACTGTCTGTCCAAAAAAACAAACAAACAAAAAAATAAAATAATAAAAATAAAAGTGACCTATTGTTATGTGTATATGTATATGGGGTTTCTTCAGTTGGTCAGGTGTTGCTTCCACAACATTATGCAGGTTTATTCTTCTTGGAAAAGACTCTAGAATATTGGAAATATTCAATGGGTTCTAATAATAAAATAGTGGTTCAGAAAGCATGAGTAATCATTTAAACACATGATTTGGCCTTCACTGACATTTCAAGTCTTTATGCAGTGAGTCAACGCTCCCATTTTCAACACAAGGGCTTGTTAAGGCTTTAATACATTTATGGACAGATGTAAATCTGGTGACGTTGCATATAAAGAAAAATATAGCTGCAAATGTAAAACTGATAACCAAATGTTTTAATAATTGATTTACTAGTTTAAGTAACTATTTTACATTTTGAAGTTGAATTAATCTTCTTGGATTTTAGGAGTTTTATTCATTCATCTCATCTCTAATTATCTTTGAATAAATCCTATGCTAGAAACTAGGTTTATGGGGTGTTGTCCATGCCCATCCAGGGAAAAACATTTTGGGTGCCTGACAGTTACACCCAAGAAAAGGGTGCCAATCTATCTCTGGGCACACACTCATTCAGACACCAGTGCACACACACTGTGCGGGGGCAATGTAAATAAGGGAATTTAAAGCAGCCAATTCATCTGAAATTCATGTTTTGGATTTAGAGAACCCAGAGAAAAACCACACGGACACGGGGAGAACATAGACCACCACCCATATTGGGATTTGAACCTGGATGCTGAGAGGCTAACATGCTAATCACTAAACCAACGAGCAACCATATTCAGTTATCTATAACAGTACATTTTTGTGGTGGACATAATATATTTCAAAAGAAAAATATATATATGTATTTTTTTTAAGATTTATCTTAATCATTAGTGTCAGTTTTCATGGAATGTACAGAATGTTACTTGTGATTACTTTACATCTAATTCTATCTTGGGTAAAAGACAGCATAAACCTCCCATGAAAATGCATGGGGTGTTCAAAAGACTGCTTTAACTGATTTTGACAGGGTTATTAATTGCATTTATATACCTCCCTTTGTAAAACATATCCACTTTGAATAGTGCTTAGGTGCTGCAAGTGGAAGGTATCTTCAGATCAGATCAAACGCCAGGAAATTGTGAAACCTCCAGAGTATCACACTGCATGTTTGTTTTGTGCATAAAGATTTTGCACGTCACTATATGTAACCAAGTCAATCAGTGGGTTGACACATAAAAGAGAAAAACCAAGTAAAAATTATAGCACTTTCTCTGCAGGTGTTGTTTTTTACTTCTGTATCTTACAATGAAGCCTGAGGCACATGCTGTGCATATGACCCAGTTTAATAAGAACCAGGCTTGATGCCTGGCACGTAAGAAAAAGGTTGAACAGCCACTCCTTTTAAAGCACATATATGAATTTCTCATCTTATACACACATGCAAATGCAATGCAGCATGCACAACATCTGTGCTATGATGAGAAGCCAGGGTGTGTGTCATCTCAGTGGCGTGCTGTGAAGTATCCCTGTGTCTGGCGGCTGATTAGAGAACAAAGAGACAGGGCTCAAGATCAGCCCGGGGGAGCATCAAAGCCCCGGAAACAGAAATACACTTTGATTGAACATCTGGCCAGTGGTGGCTTTGCCGGGCACTGAGCCTGTATTAATATCACACAAGGAGAAGCCGAGAGAAAGGACGGGTGAGCTCATCTTTAAGGGTGTAAACCTATATGAGGATCAATGAAAAGCAGCGATCTTGCTTACATCATCACCATCTGCATGCTACAGGTGCTAAAATCTCACCTGGGATTAGGATATTACCATCACAAGGGCAAATTGTCATGCAGCTCATGATGAAGCTGAAGTGGGGCATTACAAGGCCAATGCAAAACTGTGATATGTTAAGGACACTTTGTTACTGCCCTAACCAGCAGAACAATCTGATGCTTTTAATAGAGACGATGCCTGCTTTATACAGTACATGTGAGCTGTGATGGAGAAACGGTGTGGTTTTAGATTAATCTCACCTCAATTTTTTTTACTTGCGATAAGATATCTGCACAAGTCTACCTTTTTTTTACTCCGTATACTGCTGGGATTTAGTTACTGAAAATGATTTTTTCACAAAGTTTGGTATATAGATTCTGGGCCAGATACATTTTTTTAAAGTAATATTTGCATATTACATTTTGTATACAGTACGTTTACCTAAGAGTAAAATATATATAAGTTGAAACTGCAACCACCCAGCTGTATATACATACATATTCATAAAATTAATGTTCCCAATATATGTGAGAGTGATTATTTCATCATGGTGCTAATTCTCACTCCATTTCTTTCACCACTGCTAAAAGGTGGAGTCTTCCCAACTCTGTTCACAATGCTGCAACATTTATCATCAAGAAACAACTTAAAACACATTCCTTTCAGACACACTTGCTACAAGAAAAAAAACAAAAACACGGAAGGGTAAATCTAGACATTAAAGCCATATTGATCAGGTTTGTTTATACTACAGCGTGGCTGGTTTCTCCTTAACCACTGATTTGTCTTATGTCATTTGTAACTCACTTTGGATAAAAGCATCTGCTAATGACTGAATGCAATGTTAATCAAATTAATCAGATTTTGGTACCTATGCAACACTTAAATGGCTGGCCAGATAAGATATAGCTATATAAGATATAACTATATACATCTCTGATACAACTATATCAGTAATTCTTTAATTAATACATTTAAATTCATCTACTTTAATACAAACTTTATCACAATAATCGACCAGCTGTATTCATTTGTATACATTTCTCTTTTAAAATCACTGAAATATGTTTGGGTTTTTTTGTAAGAAAATAGGCCTATAAAATGAAATGACTACGTAGACCCCTAACTAAAAAGACCCCTTACTATATTCTTGCATCACTGACAAAATTGTTTCTGTGTTTATACCTAGGGAAAATATATTTTTAAAGTAAACAATAAGCATAGCTATCCATATGATTGGAGTACTGTGTGTATGTGTGCTTGCACCATGCATATGGATATCAAAAGTATTTTCAGTAGAAGTTTATTTACATCACTACATTTGGAAACATTTCGCCACATACTTTACAGTTTAATTTCAGTTATTATATATTAATATATTAGCTAGTTGTTCTCATAATGATTGTGAAATAGGAAAGTATGTTTGCACATATGTTATATTTGATTGTTCTTTATGTGAAACAGAGGTTATTGTCGTGTTAATTGGTTTTGTGCAGAGGGTAAGATGTGATTTAATACTGAACAATTGCTTTTAGCACCACAATGAATCAAACAAAACTTAGAAACAAAATCTATTTTGTTTTTCCCTGATTTTATGTATTTCTGTAAACTTTTCAGCCATAGAATGTGAAACATATGCACTGGACTCATACACAGTACATCTACTACCTTTCACTATTTGTTTCTACTCCAAATATTATGATGAGGATGAAACTGGTAGCACATAAGAACATGCAGGGTCTAACCAACCTCCAGGAACATGCTGTCTGGATCAGCTTTGAGATCAGCAAACAAGCAAGCAGATATATGACCATCATCACTGACCAAGTGCAATCTGCACTGTCTTACACAGAAGGATGTGACTCTGGCATGGGAAGAGAATTTTTAGACAATATATTTGTTCACCAGATTACTCGTTCAGACAGTGATGTCACTCTCCTGCAGAGCAGATAAAGGGCTGATTAGGTTTGTTTTTTGTCTGTGTGTGAGAGTGTGTGGGCATGTGTGTCTACATTAAACACTCCTAGCTAAAATGCTCTTTCTGACCTAAGTGATTTTAAAGTGGGTTTCTTTTTCCCAGGCCTTTGTCTGGTGTCAAAAATCAGATCGCAAATTAGTATTTTCAGTCCTTTTTAAGTCTTTTTTTTAACGTTTGTGTTGGAGTTTTGGTTTCCGTTCTTTTATTAATCGGAAACGCTGAATTGATCAGTTGACATGTTTCCTTCCCCTATTATTCAGCTTAATACTAATTCAGAGGATAAGAGATAATGTTATTTTTACATGCACTAACATGAGTAGAAGCTTATTTCCAGACAAACATACACAATTCCATCCATCATGCTCTGCTTCGTTATCCCAGCCTAGTGATTACACTAATTTTTGCTCTGGGAGTCACTGTCATAAGCAACAGATAATTAGCTGTATGTAAGCCAATTAATGGCTATGGATGAATGAAGTTTAAATACTCCAGCATTTCCAGCTTCATGCAACTTCAAAAACATGGCTTTATATGGGGGAGTAGGACCGATGTTAGTATGTTGTGTAAAGAAACATAATGTTCAGCGTGTTTGGCTGGCACATTATTGTGTTGAATACAGGATCTTTTTTTTCATAATGTTTAAAAACTGCCTTAGTTGAAGGATAAACTTATAAGTATATATATATATATATATATATATATATATATATATATATGTATATATCAAACTTGTGTGTATAGCAGCTGTCATATACAGCTTACCATGATCAACAGTTTCCTGTTGGTGTTGTAAAGGCTTCATTGCTCCCTCTGGACAGTTACAGCCTTGTCTTGTTTCTTTTGTCCTTTGTCAAAAAAATGCAAAACATTAAAAGGCATTTAGTCCAGATATGCAGGTGTTTGCAAGGTGGACATGATTTGCATGGTCAGAGTTGGCTGGGCCTGTCAAGGCAGAGCACACCTGCAGCCCCGTATGTGTTATCACATTATTTAGTCTGTTGTATGGCAGCTGCAGCCAAAACAGACAGCACAGGGGAGGGGTAAAGACAAGCTGAGAAACAGTACCGATAAGCTGCATGCTGCCAGACAATAATGAAATAGTTGGAATTTAAGGGTTTCTAGTAAAATCAAAAGACCTGGGGCTATTCCTAAAACACATTTTAGTGGCAAATTTGAAGAGGCTCACTCAAAGTATATAGCTTATAATAGAAACTTAGATAAAAGTAATAGAAAAAAACTATAAGTGCTATTTTTGAGAGACATTTACCCTTTTTTTTATTAAGGTTATGATGCAAATTTAAGTCATTTAGTTCAATTGTTACAGTTTTGTTTTTTCACTAAATCTTTTGTCAAAATACACTAAAGCAACAAGCAACATTTGCATTATTGAACTAGTGGGGATCTGCTTTCTTAATCACTAGGTGGTCATCACTGCTTTTTGAAACAGGTCTACTTTTACTTCAGATAAACCGTGTCTGAAGATAACCTCAGTATCTGTGTCTGCTATGCCCATGAGTTGCCCCCCCCCCCCCCCACACAAAACATTAGTTTTATACAATTATTGTAAAATACAAAAAAAATAAGTTTCCTGTAAGTAGAATAGCATTTGAATATCATTTATTATTTTTAGCTCTCAGTAGCACTGATGTTAGTGATGTGTTAGCACATTTTGTGCTGGTATGAGTGAATCAGACACAGTTTTTAAATACTGTTTCTATCCACTTTCTCCTCTTATACTCCTCTTTTTTGCTCCACCCTTCTACATACAAAGTCAGAGACAGTGTTTCAACTATTGTTGCACAGGGTATTTTACCCAGGGTCTAATTCTTATTTCATCAGTAATGTTTCCTACAGAATGCTGTTGACTTGTTCTCGGTCCAGCATTGATACTGGGGTGATACTAAGTGTCACTGCTGTGCTTTAATACCTGCACTATAGTTGTTCCTTAAGGTTTTAAGCCAATATAGAACAGAATAATTTGTACTAGCAAAGTGTGCTTTGTAATAGTTAAATTACGATGTACATCTATATGGTAAGTAGAGCTGATGAAATAAACATTAAAGTAAAAACAAAGAGGTGTATTTAATAAAGTGGCCAGTGAGTGCATAAACAGTGATTTTACGAAGTTAAATTGAAATTGTCTCCTGAGCAGCATTTGTTGGAAGGTTTGTTGTGTACAGATTGTAGCATATAGTGCCAGTTTTTTAAATAACAAATGGTGAATAACAGAAGCATTTATGCTCAAGAGTTATTTAATAGGTCATGTGAGGTGCATAATGAATGGAAAGTGATGATTGGGATGTAAGATTTTGATGTATCTAAATTGTGATTACCAACTAGACTAGATAATGTGGTTCTTTGCACACAGCTGAAGCACAATGCCATTTGGTATTTAGCAAGCACCTCAAAAGTTTGGTTAAAGAAAAGCTAGTCATTAATAAAAGATCATATTGATAGTTATAATATTTATAACTTATTTAGGATGTAAAATTGTTTTAAATTTTAGAGTAAAATTGTATCTTAAGGTTGGGATTATTTTTCTTTTAAAACCTAGAACAGTTACAAATTCTATCAGTTACAGTTATATCACATATAAGATGGTTATGTGATTTTGCTTTGCTTCTTTACATGACCTAAACCCAATTTAATGTGTATGTGCTTATTTGAAGAGGAGCCTTAACAAATGAGGTTTGAGAACCCTTGGGAATCAGCTTGGATTTTGTATTGAGGACGTCTCTCAGATTCTTTGCTTTTTTCCCCCTCTCTATTTCACCAAGCGTCAGTAAAAAAAAAAAAAAAAAAAGATTAGTTAGTTTTGTTATCCTGCCACTAAAACTTCACATTATGTAAAGAGTACAAAGGTGCAATTATTAAGCCATGATTTTGTCAGAAGCCTTTATTTAAAGACTTTTTTAAGGCTTAATTTTTTATTTAAATGCTTTGTTTTGCTGTCATACTTGGAATATTTGAGCCACTCACTTGTGCAAAAATTAATACATGAACAGGCAACATATAAAACTCAAAAGAAAACTCAGAGGATTGCTTCAGCTTTCTTTCCCAAAAGTTCTGATTTTGTATAACAGAATATTAGACCTGCATTCAAAATAAAATTATTAAAATGTAAAATTCACACTATTAAATTGGAACATTTGACTATGCACACCATAACAACTCTGAGAGAGTCCATGCAGCCACTTGTCCTTGGCACTATTTTGGTGATTAGTGTGCCAAATGCTGTGACTCCACCAACTGGTAAAAAAACGATTACAAAGGTGTTTGTAAAGGCAATTTTCCTCCAAATTTAATTAAGCCAGTACATGGCTGGTCCTGTGTGGGTTGTCTTGGACCCCTGCCTTTGGGCATAGTAGTATGCCATTTTGGGGATTACTGCTGAAGCACTGAGAAATGTGGCACTCCACAGCATCTGTTACACACACAAAATAGACTTGCAGGTGTTAAGTAAAAAAATGAATGTGTTTTTACATAGTTCTTCTTTTTTCCAGGTTTTACGATGTCACCTAACTTCATTATGATATAGTTGAAAATTCCTTTCTTAACATTGCTTAGAACACAAAGTAAGGTGGGTCAATATAGTATCTAGGAGATAGATCTATGTATATGTAAAACAAGACAGTCAAGACTTGTTAACCATAGACAACAGAAGTTCTAGATACAATTACCGTTTAAGGATTTAAAAAATCTAGTGTAACCTATTAACTTATTTAGTGGATTATGTTGCTTTCAGAGGCAAAATAATATTTAAAAGGTTATCATAACACTACTCTGAAAAATTCTAGAAATTATATTGTTAAATTGATAAAAGATAGTCATCAGGACACCAAAATATTAGTGTTTGTAATGGGTTGTAATTCATTACCTCTTTCAATGCACTACCGCGTCCACAATTACTTGTGGGGAATTAAATGGAAATGTAGGAAATTAATTGTGCACTGCAAAGTTTGGCTACCAGTCTGGTGTAGTTTGGCACCTGATGGTTACTATGGAAATTTTCAGCATCACTTTTAAAGGACTTTCAAGCAATCCCTCCCCCTGGCTCTCCCTATTTCATTCTGAGCTGAAATAGGGTTGGTAACAAAGTTTTTTTTTTTTTTTATTTAACTGGACCATTATGTAAAATCAAATTAATTACTTGCTTATGTGCATGTTAATAAAGATTTGTAATTAAAATATATATTTGTAATTGTATTTAAAATATTATGATTGATATTATTAACAATATTTCTTGTTCTCCACAAGCACATATATCTCTTGTGCTATTTTTATTCTTTCTAAATTAAACAAAATAAAGAGATGTACATTTAAATATGTACTTGTGTAGGTAGGTGGTAGCTTCTGATGAAAAATAGATTACAAGGAAATGCATGCAACTTTTGGTAACGGCTTTGTGATCTTCCTGTCAAACTGGTAGTACATAATGCAACAGTGCAGTAAAGTCGTTTATGTTGAATGAGAGGTGCTGAGATTCAGCCACAGGATGCTCACTGGCCACTGGAGAAAAAAATTGAACAGAGCTCACAACATAGCAAGGTTTGCCAAAGATCAGATTTAAAAATTGAAAGAGAAGTGAATCAGTTGGTGTTTTAATTTGTGGTGTAGCTGGACAACATTTACTGTTTTAAATAATTTAATAGAAATTAACATAAAAAAGAAAAGAGAAAATAGTAAAAACATGTTTGCAATTGTATGGATCCTTGGCGAGTGTAATTAGCACATTAAAAGGCAGCTTGAGACTATAAATTTAGAAAAGCACAAACACTAATTTGGTTGAGAATGTCTGTGCCCCAGACTGTGTAATACCATATGATGGTGTGTCTAATTAGGTTACCATCATCTCCACCATATACAACACTACAAAATAAAAACAAAGAAATAAACAGAGAAGTATGCCTTTATAAGTTTATGCCTTTATAAGGGACCTCAAACACCCTATATTACAATTAGCTTTATTTCCTTTTAGCTCATTGTAATAAATCCATTATTCTTATTGTATTTAGGAGCCCTAATTATATATCTTGAGTTCTAATTATATCTAAAAGAAATCTCTAACTGATTATCATTATAATTACATGCATAAAAGTCACTGGCAGTATTCGTAAATTTGCAGAAAAGTGAACACTTAAGTACAACCTATGATTTTGAGCTAGGCACTTGCTACTTATGGTTTAAAGGGTCAGCTTTAACACAACCTCAAATATTATTATATTCAACATGTATTAGCAGTATCTTAAAAAAAACTTTTGAACTGAAAATACATTGTATACATTATTTCACAATTTAGTTTTTAACCATTTTAGTGATGATTAGGTCCCATTTATTTGCAATTAATAAGCATAATATTGTATTTAGACTTTTGTGGACTACTCATAGGATTTGATCAGTGGTGAGATTTAAAACTAGTGATAGAACTGGACTTTCAGCATTAGCTTCGAGGGCAATAGAAAAGAACTCTTTGATGGAACTAATTAAACTCTTTTTAAGGAAAAAAAATGAAAGAAAAAGAAATTTTGTGTGCAAATAATCAGAATATAATAAGGAGTGTTTTTCTATATATTATTGCTATTTTATTAGGTTATTGTTGGTGATTTTGTATGGATGTCTACAATAGTGTAATGGGGAGGGTACAAATGAGGACCGCAGACAGGATTTCACAGGCTTAGAAAGGGGCTTTATTTACACATATTTATATAAAATTGATTGAAACACACATTTCGGCCAATAGATTTGCCGTGCCCACCTGTTCATGCGATCTCTCTACACGAATGCAATGTTGCAGCTTATAAGGCATCAGGCAGAGCCGCATCAGGTGCGCTAATTATCTCTGTTCAAAGTCCATTGCTGACGGCTCCGATTTCTCTCCCAGCGCCACTAAGCTACTGCCACAACGGGTTATCTATCAGCAATGCATTTCTGCAAAACCGAGCATTACAGTAATGCAAGGCTCTCTACTGAAATTTATATATTTGCACACAATTATGGTGCAATAACATTTTTTGTTTGTAGTGCTTGATATTTTTAATAAAAAATTAAGAATTATATTCAACATGCTGCCACAGTAAACTCATAAATATTTTATGAGATTCATTTTCCTCTATTTTGTCAAAATCCAGCATTTTCTGCAAAGAATGGATTTTAACAAAATGTATTAAGTATAACTGTTTACCTATACATTAAGTGTGCATTTAACTATACATTAAGTGGTAAAAATGTGCATAATATTTGACCCTGTACCTTTTGAGAACATGGTCAGGGTATTTATAAGATACTAATAATGATATGTCCTTCAAAATAAATGCAGCCAGCAGGAATGTGAAGGCTTCAATGCCCCATGCCATTTCTCCTGTTATTCATTTTCAAATGGTTAGCTCAAAACAAGTAATAGAATAGTTGCCATGTAACATGCTTTTATTTTTTAGAAAATTCTATTCTGTTAAAATTGGAGAATGGAGTCCTTGGATGCGCAAACAAAAGTGCTTTGTGACCCTGATGATTGTTATGCACATGTGATGGACCTTGGTGCAGAAAATAGCAGTCATGTTAATAAATAACAACAGCAGTGATCCTGAGAAATATCATGATTAACATTTGGAAAGTTTATGATTACTGCAATTCTCAGACTCTTAATTGCACAGTGATGTCCTGAATGTGGTTGTTTCTTTAGCCATGCTGAACAGATTTTAAGGCAAATGTATTAGAAACAGTAAATTAACTCTTTCTAATAAAATGTAACAAAATTTGATTTGAAAATAGTGCATTGTCCTAAAGAAGATTTACCTTTTTTAAGCCTGAACTTCTTAAGTGCAAGCTGAAGCAAAAGTGAATAGTAGAAAAAACCCTGCTATTGGTATTTTTTTTCATAGGAAGAATCCTTGTGAGGACCAAGCAGCCAGGCAGTAACAATAAAAAACAGTATTAATATACATATTATATGTGAACATTTATGTTTTCAGTCAAACAGAAATTATGTTAAATAAACAATAGATACATTATTTATTTTACTATACAGTATGTCCTTTAAATGTGATCAAGCCTAGAAGCGTTAGATATGTGATTAACTGGAGATAAAATAATGTGGTAGGTATTATTGTATGTTCACTAGGAGAGTTTATCTGCATTAAATATTTTTTATAATCACCGAGGCTTGCTGTTTTTCCTTAATGTACTCTAGTGACATAATCCCTGTTGGAAAATACATAATTACTTCATGCGATAGCACTTAATACAATTTTCACGGTTTTTAAATCAGATAAAGAATACCCACTCAAACAAATGAAATATACTTCATTTATATATTGGAGAAAAGTATGTATGAATCACTTGTTCAGCTATAACTGCATTTTTATTTAATCTTGCTCTTTTTGTGCTTTTTATATATTTAACTGCATACATTTGTCTGCAAATATATATTTCTAGTAATAAGTCTTGCACATTAACTTTAAGTATTTTTTTAATTACTCTATACTGAAAGGTTTTTACAGGAAGAATGTTTGTGTGTTGTTCTGTTTGGTGAATTGCCCAACATGCAGCAACAGCTTCAGTTTTATATTCAGGATTTGTACCTTAAAAAACTTTGACAAAACTAGTCAATAGTCCTTGATAACATGGAACATTAAAACACTTTTTGAATGCAAAAGACCCACAGGGGAATTGTTTGCAGCCTGTTAAGTGCTTCAAGGAATTCTTTCGTACATAGACAATTGCACAAATGTGTCCTTTGTGAAATAGTCTTTGTCTCCACCAGCAAATAAAATATAAGCAAATTCTGGAAGCAAATACAGCAGAAAAGTCTTATTCATAAAAAAGATTTAATAAAGATATATCATTCATGTTTACATTTTTACTTAAACATTCATAGTAGCAGAACATTTTATTAATGCAATGATTAGAAATTAGCATCTGTAATTATTAGTTTCTTTATATGGGTTCTTTATGTTAACTCTTAGAACTTCTCATGTTTTAGTTTGCATTGAATACGATTTCCCTAACTTTCAAACACCACTTTATATTTTGACATAATTGTAATATTATGGAAAAATGAAAGAAAGTCAAACAGATGGAAAAGCAAAAGCACTGATTACAAAATCTTTTTCTCATTTTTTTGCTGTCAGTATCAGTGGCGCCTTATGTAATTCATGTTGTGTCATTGAAATTATTAAATCCATAAAAATGTGTTTAACCGTGACATTGTAGAATTTACCTCATATTTAGTAATATACAACTTACCCTATAGCTTTTTTAAATCAAAGAAAATTTATGTGCTGAATGCAGCAACCTTGTGCTATTCAGAAATGGAAGATTACTGATGCACAGGATGTTTTCAAGGACAACTTCGGCATCATTCATCACCAGTACAGGGCAAAGATGGAAATGATTTGACAGCAATTTTTAAAAGAATGTATTTTGTTTACAAACAATTTCAGGGGTTATCTTTACATTCTTCTGTCGCTTGTACCACATAATGATGGTGAATTTGCTTTGGGTCATGTTGCAGAAAATGATGGTTTGAATTTCCGAGCATGAATGTGCAGCTCTCGATGTTAGTACAAACGGCAGGCATCATAGCACACACTGGCTGAAGTGAATTTTGCACCTAGCGTTGCCATGGTGACTAGCACACCAATTCTGCTGCTGTGATCTAAACCTGAGCTGTTAAAAGCTCTTGGACACATATCCACGATGGGGATGGTCTCCATGTAACCTTGCTCTGTATGCTTTATAGAAACGTATTTAAACAAGGGAATTGATTTTTAAGTGTTCTATAAAACTATAGCCCATCATTTACCTTCTACCAAATTTTGTACAGTACCTGTTCTGTAGAATTTCTGAAGGTGGGAGACAATAAATGATGAAGCTTCCCCCTTCTGTTGCAACAGAAGGAGCTGAGGAGAATCTTTTATTGGATGTTAAAAATTGTTATTCCATCCTGTCTTTCTGCTTGTACTTACAAACAATTCTATTACATGTGTAACTGCTACTTGTGCTGAATTTGTTGAGCCATATTTTGTAAATTCATACTGGCTTTTTCAAAATATTTGCAGACTGATACCTATAAATTAAGTGCAGATTTTGATAAATTATCAAACACTTTAAAAAATAAATATAGAAATATTATAATTGTGAATGAAGGCTAAAATAAATAAAATATTTAACAGTAATAGTGCAAATATATAAACATTGTAAAATTGATCATTTCTTATAAATAATATATAATATAGAAATAATCTATAAATAAATAATCATGTCAGCAAAAAAACAAGAAAAAAAACATCATTCTGATAACTACAGACCTAAAGTTTTTGAACAACCATTAAAAGTTGGTTTGTGAAAGTGTGCAGTAAGGAATGTTATTGAGCATTGTAGACACATGGTTGACTATTTGGCCACACCTGTTCCTACATTGGGTATATGCATTATCTACACACACTGTGTGTTATAGTGGTGTTGGTATATAATTTGCAGGTATAAATGGATCAAATGCAGCAGTGCTGCTGAAATGCTTTCATAACACTGCTGGAGTAAGAACATTCCAACAACTAAATCTGTCCAGTCAGCAGCATCCTGTAGGCAGTGTCCTTTGAGCTCTGTCGAATGATTTAAAGGTTGACTACCTGAGCAGTAGAAATGAGCTACTGTCTCAGATTTTACTTTTACAATGTGAAGAAATTATATAGATATGTTGGATAAAGTGCACACTGCTTAAAAAACCTATTAAAACAGCATTTCTGTGTAATCGAGACAATCAAGTGATCAAGAGCAGCTATACAATTTCCATATTGGTTATGTGATAATTAATTTAATGCAAATGCACAGAATTTAAAAGGGCAAACAAACAGTGCTTAACAGTTCAATTGTGGTGGTTTATTTGGTTTATAACTGATGAAGCTATAAAGTGTGAAAATTGTTCAATGTGAGAAACCAGGGTTTCTAAAAGGCTTTTTATTTCTGAACATAAATCACTAAACACAGTGAGCGGAGATGGTTAATATGATTCTTGCAGCTGTTAAAGCAACATTTATAGAACAATAAGGTTATAATAAAAGCAGTTTAAGAGCCATATACAGACTTTGTTTCCAGCAATGTTGTAATCTACAATTTAAATAATTTAATTTATAGTACCTGTTTTATAATGTTTTCTTTCTTATCACTAATGCAGACCACACTGATTTTGCACAACAAAACAAAATGTGCCAGTTTTATTTTAGTATACCATCAGATTCCTACATTACATTACATAGCCACTGTGTCAGCTCAGCTAATGCAGGCAGTGAAAGTCCATTTCTGATTATATAGTTGTTAGCACTGTAGACTGTTTTCTCTTTGTTGAACCATTAGCAGTTAGCTGCAGTGTCATCTTTTTACATTGCTAATTTTTACTGCTATTTTTATAACCGACTCTTTCTTTTTGTAGCATCATAATTATATATTATTAAATTACTTTTACTTTGGGCATTTACATGGTGTGTTTACGAAGTAACATTATTTTCTACTGTTTTCGTGATTGGGATAAAAATAATTTAGCTGAGGCAGGGGTATAATTATCATGGGGATCTGAGGGAGTCGAATCACACACTCGAGTGTAAGCATGATGTGGATATATCTCATAAATAGGCCGTGATGATGAAACATAATAGTGTTACTATAATTCATTTCTGTATTCAAAATTTAAACACTACATTTGGTTTTCTATCATCCTGATAATTAAAAAATAAATTTTACTCTTATGTTTTAGTTCCCAGGGTGACTTTTTATTTTATTTTAGATGTCAAAAATTAATTAAGTTAATGTGGGTGGCCATGTTTTGCAGCAACTAAGCCGGCCTGCACCTTCAGTGGAGTGGAATACCGTGACGGAGAAATGTTCAGGATGGACGCCTGCCGTTTTTGCCGTTGCCAGGCTGGTGTTTCAGTGTGCTTTACAGCACAGTGCGGAGTCCTCCACTGTGAACGATACTATGTACCAGAGGGAGAGTGCTGTCCTGTCTGTGAAGGTGACCACATTCACACATTTATCAGAGCATTTAAAGACATACTTCATCAAAAAACTGCTAACACAACTAATAGTGAATCTAATGGTGCATTCATGTCACATTGGGAATATTATAATTAAAATTAATAACCAGTACAGTAGT
This sequence comes from Corydoras maculifer, assembly GCA_019802435.1. NCBI lineage: Eukaryota > Metazoa > Chordata > Actinopteri > Siluriformes > Callichthyidae > Corydoras > Corydoras maculifer. Next base: position 5,764,698 of record JAFMOD010000299.1, on the reverse strand, counting down.
AAATATGACTTAAACTGCCACATTCCTAGAGAAAACGCTTTTAGCTTGCATTTCACTTTAAATAATGTTTGTTGATTTTTCAGTGTTATTCTGCATTTTGGTTTTTATTTGAAATAAGTTGTTATAGTTTAGGCATTGGTTGAGAATGCCACTAACTTGGTTCATGTCACGAATAAAACAAAAATTGATGATGCATTAAGGCTTCTCTTGTGAAGTGTACAAGGACACACATTCTCCTGAGTGCTGTAAACCACCTATATGTTGACTTTCCAATTGAGATAAATTTAAATGGATAAATGTTGGAAGCTCCCCAGTGGCCATATGCCAAGCATTCAGTGCCCATAAACAGTGTACAACTTCCAGCAGAGACATGTCTCAGTCTGCTACATCTGCTGATGTTGATATCGATCAATGCACATAGTACAAAATTTCTGCCCCACAGGGTTTGTATAAAACTATTTTCTTATGAGTATTTCTGGTTTTCTGTTCATTTCCATCACAGTTTATTGATTTATTACATTAAAATATCCAACTTGGAAATACTGAGCATTATTAATATTATTAACTACTACAGCTGTTCCTAGCTTTTTTAACTTTAGTCACAACCCTGCTTCTCAATAGTTCACTTGTAGTTTTGGCATTTTGCTTATTTGCATCATGTCTTTGGATGCATGTGTTTTGCAAGCAGTGCTGTGCAAGTCCTTTTGGACAGCACACCTTATTTAAGCACATTAGTGCAGACATCAGTAAAAACATAATTTTTGCCTAACTATAAAATTGGATGTGTTCTGTTTGAAATGAGTACAAGAATGAGATCCAACGCTGGCAAAGTCAGAGCACAGGTTTGCAAAACTGGCAGTGCTTGCACCCAAATGTAACTCTAGTTATAGTCTAAATATAAACAAATTTTTAAAAAAATACACTAAATCATTATCTTGCTACCAACTGTACAGACTTGCTGGTTTTGTAACACTCCTTTGCAGTTTAAACACCTGCTAGCCTGTTCTGCTTTAAGCATTGCAACATCTGCATGCTGACTGCAGCTTGAAAAATTCTCCTTGGTACTCTGTACTTTTACTACAGTTTAAATGGGACAGTTGTGCTCTTTTCAACTTGCAGATGAGGTAACAAAGCCCTTTATAATGTGCTTTTCCATAAGAACTTCTGTTGGAATATATACAATGTGTTACACACCGATAGATAAAAGAAATAAAACTGACAGCAAAATGCCAGACTGCACAATTCTCAATTTGGACAGTTTTAAAAAGGGAGTTTTCTCCCTTTTAGCTAAAGCAATACTGCCATTGAACTTAAATCAGACATTGCTTTATCCTCAAGTCTAAGAAAAACACAGTCTTTAGCCATACAGTGCAAATAAAGTAACCCAGCCCTAGCTGTAACTACATGTTATTAGCAGTAACAGGCGTTTAACCACCTCTAATCCAGTAATTCTTTAAATAATGGGTTAACTCTGTGTAAGTTTTCAGGAGATTCATACAATTTCAATTAGAGGCTTTATACATTTTCTGTAAAAAAAAAAAGTCTAAAATATATTAAATGAGTTTAGTCAAAAAATCGAAATGAGAAGACAGAACATTAAACATTTTGTTTTGGTTTACCTATTGATTTAATTATATTCGTAATGACTCAGATAATGATTTTCTTAAGCTTGAATACTAATAATTATGTATTTTCCGAAACAAGTTGTTGTTGCCATTTATTTTTATTTTATTTTAAATAAGGAGCATTATAAAAAGCATTAAGGGGGGCACCAGCTGAACAGTAAATGATGAATTCTTTGCATAATTTTTATTCTCCCAATTAAACAAGCCATCCTGGGTTAATTAGTTCAGGCAACTGCTTGTTGTTTTACTTTGTAGACAACAAGCATTAGTGCTTCCGGGAGCATGTAATTTCATTGCTATGCACCTCTCTTGGGTACACCTTAATCTCAACATATTACCGCTTCATATTTCCTTCATATTAAATTATTAGATTGTTTTATTCAGAGCTGAGTTTCGAAATGATTTTCCAGCATTGTGTTTAATTAAGATCAAATTTCCATTACATTCCACACAATTATTAACCAGGTGAGTTTTACAAGCATTCAACCTGTTGAGGCATGTGGAACATTATGTTTACACTCATGAAAAGGATTTGAAGTTCCAGGAATGTGACTAGGTAATACAGAGTTCACATCTGGGTGGCTTTTATGACTTGATTTATTGTCTATTAAAAAAAACAGATCAACTCCAAAACATGTGGCCCTTGAACAAATAGAATTTAAATTGAACATTCTTATTTGACTTGTTTGATTTAATCATGCTTTACTGACGTTTGTTTTCAAACTAAGTATGTGGACATATTTGTAATTACTTGAGTACAAAAAGTGACACTTCATTTTAGTGATCAATGCTTCTAACATGGTTATAGACAGTTACCTCTGCAGCAATCCAATAAAGATTTTATTAACTATGATTTTACTTAAAACCATGCACACTGTCGTCTAGATGACAAAATCATAAATAAGTTAATAAAAAATTTGTATCTAACTCAAACATATGAAATCAAGTGCAGAGTGCGCTGTTCTTTTATTACAAGAAATGAAAATCATCGTTTTTATAGTTTGGACGCCTTATAGAGTATTTGGTAACATACTTCGGCAAATTGCAGCTTGCAAACAATTTTTGCTTCCAGCTCCAGTGGTGCTTAAACATTTTAGAAATTTCTTTGTTGCATACAATTGATTATAAACTTCATCAGATTATAACTAGTCCCAAGATATGATAAGATAAACCTTTATTTGTCCCACAATGGGGAAATTCAAATGGATATTGAGGACCAATAAGACAAAATATATTATTAGTAAAAAGTTATCCATTAAAGCAAACCCACCAATAACACAGAGTTAAAGCTGTTTTATTAAATTTGGGGAGTTAAAATTCCCAAATTTGCATTACTAATAAATTGTTATTGGAAATTTATATATATATATATATATATATATATATATATATATATATATATATATATATATATATATATTTGTGTGTGTGTGTGTGTGTGTATGTACTATTGGATCATTTACCTCAATAAATAATTGGTTAAGTCTTAGATCGTTGTCTTATTTGTTTATGATTATCTTTTTTTTTTAATGAGTTTAAAATTTGATGAATTTTTTAAGAGTCCACAAAAAAAAAGTTCTGAGCTGTTTTGGGTAACTTGCATACATTTCAAGGCTTTTCCAAAAGTTTCAGTATGTATTTTAAGGATTTGATGCCTTGTAAAACTTTAATATCTGTAATTCGGTAATGCATTTAAACCTTTTTTTAGGAGACAAAAAGACTGCAATAAGATTTAAGTCATTTTAGTAATTATTGAATTTAATGTGACATTTTTGTCACTTGGTCCATATTTGTGTTATTAAGTTATTAAGAATTGCAAGAAGGTTTGTTTTTTTTTGCTGTATGCATGGCTTAAGCTGCTTAACAGTTACCATAGACTGATTCTACTTTTCATTATGCATTATATATTCAGTTGGAGACAGATCTGTACTACAGGCAGGCTAGTCAACCATATGCTATGTCTATAAAGCCACGCTTCTATGACACAAAACAGTGAGGCCTAGCATTGCACTTCAAAAAATAGACAAAAAGCATCTTGGTAAACGACATTGTCTTGATGGCAGCATATGTTTTTATAAAATACCAATAAAAGCATTTGCTTTAGTTGTACCTTTAGATAACAGCAGACAAGCCATGCTGTGGGCTCTGATGTATTCCTGTGTAATGAGAGCTGTCATTTTGCACTTTTCATGGGTGACAGTCTGGATATTCCTTTTGATTTTTGGCACAGTCCCGATGTCTGTTTTTCCCCAAAACATGTTCACAGACATGTTTCTTCTGTCCTACAGTCAATTTCTTATCTCAGAAAACTCACCTTGGATATGTTTTTCTCAATGCATTCAGGTCACAGTTCTTGACACAGTGACGGACTGGGTTCAGTGACAGTTTTTGAAGTACTCTCTGGCCCATGTGGCTACCGTTTTTTCAGTCAGTGGCATCTGAGAGCTTAACTGTCATTCACATTCATCAGTAGTTCCCACCCTTTTGTCTTTTGCCCATAGAGATTTCTTCTGAAAGCCAGAGATGTTTCATAAAAACATGTATTCAAATTGACTGAAATTCTCTCAAGAAATATGGCACAAAGTTGAAAACTAAATAAAAAATAAAATATGCTTTTGTTCTAAATTTTGACCTTAGCTGCTACTATTGTTTTATAGTCTTGCATAAACCTTTTTATTCTACATTTCTTGAAAGTGCATTTATTTAATTATTTTAGAAAATAGAGTTTGCAGCTCGTAGCATTCTCGATCTTGTGGCGTTTTGGGGTGTCTAGATGTTATCCTCCTTGGATGTCATTCTGTAGCAAAGGATATCCTTTTTTCAGCTTCAGCATTTTAACAGATGGTTTTGACAGTTGTGGAATCTGTTCTTCCCTCCACTCATGCAATATTGCCAATGCCCATGGCAGCAATACAAACTTAAAGCTTGTCAAACAAAGAGACTTTGGATCACACTGGATGTCCAAATATTTTTCCCTAAGTTAATTATTTATCTTGTACAATGATATTACTTAAAATGTTCTTTATTTATGGTAAGCTGAAATAATGTTCCTAAGAAATGTCATAATAGAAAGCAAAGTTTAATTTGAAATGTGCATAAAATTTTTCATTCAGGGGGTTGTGGAAAGCAGGTAAAGGCTCATCAGCGTATGTGTGCATTGTCCACAATATTATAATACAAGCACCTTTGTAATAAATTGAGTTTAACTTTTTTCAAATTAAAGTCTTAATTGTGTTCATAATCCATCATTTTGCAGAATGTTTCATTAAAAAATTGTATTTGTAGCTGTCCACAAATATTAGGATAATACCTCAGGTAAAAAGGAAAACTATGCACATTCATCAATATCATGAAACCCAACTTTACTTGACATCGTTGTGGTTATATGTCATTATGGGATCTGTCTGTAACTGTACTAACTACAAAAAGTAACAATGAAAATGCAACACTAGTTATAAATATATAATCGTTCAAAGTGTGAAAAGATCAAGTACTGAAGGATCCATCTCTCTCCCTCTCTCTCTCTCTCTCTCTCCCTCCCTCTATAGATCCTATCTTTCCTGCACTAAATTTCGCTGGCTGTTATGTGAATGGCCAGATACTAGCTCATGGGGATCACTGGCGCGAGGACGACTGTACCTTTTGTCAGTGTGTGAGTGGGGAGGCACGTTGTGTAGCTGCCGCCTGCGGCCATAACTGTCTTCATCCAGTCACTGTGCCAGGAGAGTGCTGTCCTGTTTGTGAGGGTAAGGACTCTGTGTGTGTGTGTGTGTGTGTGTGTGTGTGTGTGTGTGTGTGTGTGTGTGTGTGTGTGTATATGTGTGTGTTCATGTCTTTCCAACACTTTAAATTTTTTTTTTTATTATTTATTTATTTTTAATTGTTTTTTAGCTACTGTATATGTTTTTATATATTTTGTAGGTCACTGTGTAACACTGTGTATCCATGTTTTGGTCAGTTGCATTATTATTATTTTACTCCAGGCAGTAGAATCTCGTTGGCCCCAGGAAAATTTATACAGCCACATCACATAAAACTTCACATTATGCACCCAATTTCTGTCCCATTCTTTTTCAGCAGTAATCTGAGCTTACCACATGGTGCAGGAATGCCACATTATTGGCGCTGATGTATATTAGTGATTTTGCTGTGGCCCTGAGGCAGTACATATGCTCATGTTCTAACAGTCTTGTTTGGCTGCTTACTGAGGGCCATGGGCACAAGCACTACATTGTTATATAGCAAATCTCATGCTCTCATCAAAAAGATCCTCCACCCACCACTTAAAAAAAATTGGACTTGGGTACCTGACTTTCACACAGCATATGATATATAATCATGCATAAAATAAACAGATTAACAGCTGAAAAAGTATTTAAGGTAATGACTAACCTATAGGCCCTAAATGAGCATTGAAGTATTCTCTCACTTTAACATGGAGTATATAGCATTAATATCAGTGAGACACACTGTCTGTTGCACCAGTCTGCTTTTTAAATTTTCGCTGTTTCTCTGCATGCAGTCACTAATCAGATTTTATTTAAAACTGAGTGATAGGATATATAATATCAATGTTGTGATGAGCCAAAAATTAAAATTTCATTCTGTGATGTGTGCAGCATTTCAATGAGAACGTTAATATTACCTGCTTGAAAAAAGGATAAAATATATTCTGCTCCAGGGCTGAAATAATACCAGATAATACCAAGGCCATCAATGTCCAGAGCCCAAGCAGAGCAAATTGTCTATGCTCCCAGGGAGGGAGTGGCACACTCTGTCCCTGTTAAACACGCCAACACTGGCCTTTGACACTATGAGCTCATGTAAACAGATTCTGTGCAAGAGTTAATCACCAAGTTGGAGGAAAATATGTTTTATAGCCTGTGTTTTCCATGTTTGGGATCTAACATGTAATGGAAAAGAAATGCATTTTTGGTGAGAATCTGACATCCCAGCATCAAAAAAGAAATCTTTTGTGCTTATTATCTGCTTTATATTAATATATGCCACACACTGGATTAAGTTTTGGTAATGCATGAACGAAACAACCTGTTTTTGTTTTTATTATAGAGACACATTTTGTTTTCTCAATCACAAACATATATTACTCACGTTTATTTATATTATAATATGTTGATTGTGATACAAAAATAAAACTGGAAAAAATTGCTCTTGTAGTAAAACGTTTAAAGGGCAATTTGGGTTTGAACAGGCCTGGTGCTCTATTTTAACCGCAAGCAGTAGTTTTCAGTTTCATACTGATTTTAAAAGTGCTTTCAGGTGATAAGTATTTTTGCACTTGGCTCACCATAATGTTGGGTGCAAATTACTGCATTGCTTGGAGTAAGTGTCATCATCAGGCATTCTTTGTTCCTTAATGGTAAGAAAAAATAGTTGAATACAAAAGTATCCCTGCCTGTGGTTGTATGACGCTATAAAGTACAGATTCTAACGTTCTGTCACTCCTATCTCTTGCTGTCTCTTTCCTCACCACCTCCCCCTCTACCCCCATGTAAGAGAGTGTGTGTGAGGGGGATAATATATAGCAAGCAGGTTATTATTGAGGGATAAATCCCTCTATATATTGATATAACCATGCAAATGAATTGTGGTAGTAATTATCAAATTGCTGTATATTATTTAATATATTGTACAGATTCATTACATTTACATTTAGTCATTTAGCAGACGGCAGATTTTTAACCAAACTCTCTGTAAAAAAAGATCTTTCTTATTATATTTATATTTAAATATTAATTTATATATTATACTTGATTTACATCTTTTTCATTGCACTATAATAAATTTCACTTCCATAGCACGTCTCTGTATACACAGCATTGTTCTGTCAAGAAATAACAGATCAATAGATTATGACAAAGCAGGGTCATTTATTTAATATATAATAAATTAATAACGGTATGTAGTGTGTGATTTTTATGCTTTTCATTTCAAAGCCAGCAGTCTGGATTAATGTTTTGGTTAAGCTTGAAAAACACCATTAATAGGCAGATAGCACCTCTCACCATAACAAAACAATATAGCAGTGTGACAGCAAAACCGTTGTGGAAGCCTTGCTGTTGGCCAGGTGGAATAGGCTTCTAGTTTGTTTAGTCAGCTTCTGATCTTATTGCTCGCTTCCAATTGAATATCTATAACTTCAGCATGCTACCACATGGATCAATAATTTATTAAAAGAAAAGACCTAGAAATGAATTTAATACTGGCAGCACACAACGTTGAGGTTTCTGTCTGTCTTTGTAATCAAAATTAATACTTGGTCCAATTAGAGGACCATGTAGGTCCTCTTACCAAGGCAATTTTACTGAGAAGTCTGCTCGGAAGGAGGGATTTAAAATGAGTTGAGGTGGACGAATGAAACAAGGCAGAAGCATGGCTGCAAGCCTTCTCTTTTATGTGCGTGGGCAGGTCTGACTCGCTCTTTCAAACCTCTTTTCAATTAATCTTTTATGTGTCTGTCTATCTATAGAGCAATTAGCGGTGTGGTCTTACTGACTATAAAGTATGTATTCACGTGTTCACGTGTACTATGCTAAGACACACACACACACACACACACGCACACACACACACACAATGAGAAAGAGAATAATAGAAAGAATGAGCCCATAGCCTGTAGATCATGACATATTAATGGTACTGGCATTGTATTTTAATCCATTTCTGCAAACAGATTTCTTCCTATTTTATGGTTTGCATGTCTCTATTTTTCTTGCAAGTTGCATTGCTTCCATAATACTCTGCTGTGTGGATAGTTCGAAAGATCCAACACGCTATGCAGTCTTCACGGCTCATTAAATCTGGGGGTGATTTTCTATACAGTCGCCACAAAAAAAAATCATTATATCAGTTTTTTAAATTGTCACTTCATTACTTCTCTGAAATCGAAGCTCCTTAAATTTTATATATTTTGGGGGTTTATTTACACATTTTTACTGCAACATTTAAGCAAATCTGTGACAATCAGTTTAAGAATTAAAAAATAATAATAAATGAAAATATTTTGTTGAAGCATCATTTGCTTTAATCACAACCTTTTCTTGTATTTTTCTACCAGCTTATACCACCTACAAATGAGTACATTATGAATATTTTACTACAATTTTTAAAGCTTAATGCTGGCTACTCAAATACTTTTGTTCTTATCTTTTATTTTGGTTGTTTGTATTTATTTATTCTTTTTTTTTTAGTTTTGAGTGATTTGTATATTAATTTTTATGCTAAAACAAGAATGATCTGTACGTAATAATTTGTTTGGTGTTTATTCTGCACCTTAATGAAGGGGAATTTAACCAAAGTTTTGACCTGTTTATTATTTATTATCTATCTATTTATTTTAAAAGATTGTTTTAGTGTGTAATGTTTCCAAAGTTAAGAAATTGTATTCAAGCGTTGTATTTCACCATAAGACAGTGAGCTTATGGCTAGGTCATTTTGTCATTTTGAAGGAAGCTAAAATAATAACTGCATTTAAAGCATTTTTTTTAATCTTTAGAACAAACCCAGACACTCATATTTATAAGAACACTTCTTTCTTAGGGAGGCTATATTGATTTTGGAGACAGTGTGCTATATTGGGTTACTTGTGTATTGAATGTGCAGTGGTACACAGTGCCCTTCTGACCTAGCTGTTCATTTATTCTGTCCAAACACAGTGAGATGTAGTGTGTTCATTGTGATTCCTAAGTAGTAAGTGGAGGAGGAGGGGTAAGCAGGTACCCACTAACCCCTCTTGCATGGGGGCCTCTCATTTGTAGCCTTTTTATAGCAGAGGATAGTAAGAAAATAAGCACGGCCCTGGCAGTGCTCTCTCCCTCTCTCCCCAGACAGATGTCTTTTAAAATAACCATACCTATTGGCAAGGACTATAGAACTCTGGCCATTTTATTCATTAACATAAAGGCATTTTTAGTTGCTGTGCAAAGGGAGGAGGCATTTACCTTACCATTTAGTGGCCATTGCAGCCAACTGTGGTTGTACATTAGCTGGTGCCTAGGGAACAGGTGAAAGAGAGGACAATAAGGAAAATGATAGGCTGCTTAAAATTGCATTCACAGAGGCCCTTGAAACTCACAGGAAAGGTGTGTTTAGGTCTGTTTCCGTCTACCAGTTAGGCTTCTGATTTGAGAGTGGAGTCTGAAATTGTTGGGTTTTTTGCAGAAGCACCTCTAATGCCACATAGTTCTTGGATTTCAGAAACCATATACTACATGATATATAATCATGCGCTATGTGACATAGCTGGGCTAAGGGATATAACAATAAAAGTCATATGGTAAACAAAAATGGAAATATGGATATTCTCAGTACATTTTATTATAATATATTAAGTAACTGAATCATTACTCCTCACACACACACACACGCATTTATATTTATATATATATATATATATATATATATATATATATATATATATATATATATATATATATATATATATATATATATATATATATATATATATATATATATATATATATATATATATATATATATATATATATATATATATATATATATTACATTTAACATATACTTTTTTAATAAAACTTGTTTTTCTGTCATTACCATCAAGCACTTACTGAAAAAAGCAAAGATATTACTATACATCCACATTTCTTTTATTATCCCTGAATAAAATACTGTACTAAAAAGCTTTATAAAGTTTGACCATGTTTCCAAATACTTTTAAAACAATCTTAACATTAAATTTGCATTTTTGGAAAATTCTCAAAATATGTATATAGTCATTAATTAAGACATAATAAAGCGTTTTGTCATAGATAAATAATGCAATGGAAAGATGATCCTCAGCTTACAAACCTATTCTGAAAGATTTCCTTTGCTGCTGTAATAGCTGAAGAGGATTAGAAAAGAAAAGGGTAGGCTGCCTAAATTATTCATTGATTCATTTATTATCTTCTGCTTCATCCTCTATTAGGGCCGCAGGGGGGTTCCCCTTGTCCATCCAGGTGAAAATGTTTTGGGCACTGGGTAGATACACCCAATACAGGGCAACAAACTATCACTGGACACACACACACACATTCACAGCCTACATAGGGGCAATTTAGAGCAGCCCATTTACCTTGTTTTCCATGTTTTTTTTCCATGTTCCTTGTTTCCATTGAATCCATGTTTTTGGACTAATGAAACCAGAGAAACTGGAGGTAACCCTCTCAGACACTTCTCCCAGATTTGGACTCGAACTTTCATCCTTAGCACCGAGAGGCGATTGTGCTAACCACTAAGCCACCATGCCACCCGCTGGCTGAATTAATTAAACTTTAATCTAAAGTAGTAATTTTTGCCCTTTATTCATAAATAAATGATTTCTAATATTAGTAAGCAATTTTGGAAAATAGAATTATTTATTTACCCTGTATGTGCTTTCTTTATTAAGGCATTGAAATTTTGGTAGATTCCAAGTACCTAACTGGCTTCTTAATCAAAAGATTTTCCAATATGTGTCAGCACTCCTCTTTGTTATACATCACATGTTTTTTTTTAATTACATTTTCTTACTATTATTACTTTTATCATTCAGTTTATCATGTTCATATTCATTTATCTTGTTCTGAATTCAAAGTTAAGTAATTGAACCAGGCAACGATTGGACAGGCTTTAGTGCTGCTTTGCTCTTGGATGTACATTTTATACCTTATTGTGTCCCGTACACATTTACACATTTTTTTTTTATAAGTTTATTTATTTTTTTATTTTTTTGCTTCATGTGGTTGTGTTTGCATTCACTGTGTGCACAAAAATTGCCTAGTTGCATCATGGCAGTAATGCTTTCAGTGCTTTTGATGCCTTGATGAGAAGCAGCTTTGGTAATGAATGAAACTTTGCAGCTTTGCCCCAGGATTATTCATGTCAAAGAGACCTCATTTTTAATTTATTATAACTATATATACAGACAAAATAACCTTGGGCATAGGCAGATAAAGAAAGTGAAGGAGATGGGGCAAAATAAAAGGAGGGAGAAAAAAGCAAAAGAATCATTGTATTCAGCCTCTATCTGATCTGGCTTAATTAAATTTCTCACCCTAAAAATAATAGCCATTGATCTGCCCTCAGTCGGGTTTCTCATTCTGCCCAAGCGGCTGTGGGATTTGTCAACAAAAAAATGACCTCTGACCAGCACCTGAAATAGCTTAAGAGCTTCGGCTGTCTTTTGGCCTCAGTGGACAAACGACATAAACGTTTTGTCATCCACACATACCGTGGACCACTACCCCATTTTTTCCCTGTGTTTGTTCAGAGGTGCTCAGTTATAAATCTGCTGAAGGCCATGCCCTACATGTTGTGTTTTTTGTCTCATGTGGTGACTTTGTAATTACAAGACCGCTAAAGCATCTCAGGAGTGCGACCTTCTTTTTTTGTGATCCGCTGTTTTGTGGTGGTGTTGCTGGTGTGAGTTTTCCAGCTTCATGGTGCTGCAGGGTTGAGAGTTCGGCATGATTTAAGGATCAAATGACAGAGGTGGTGCAGTGGCAAGTCAAAGCTGTCTCTTCAGAAACTATGGACCAGGGTGTGGGCTACTGTTATACAGCGTGCATACCCATATTAAAAGGCACCGTAATCTTGTAGAGGATTTCAACAATTGAATGATGAGCACAACAAAACTTTTCATTTAAACAAGGAAAAAACAAAGCAAGGAAAAGAAGGAGGCTTTCAGTGTGTTATGCTTTTGATTTTTCACTCAGTCTCCCGTTTGTGTTTTATGTAATCTGTCAAACATTCATGGAAGCTTATGAAAGACTCACAAATTTTGTCTCATATAAGGTCTTAGTCATTATTCTTTTTGTATCTTACATCCACTTTGTAACTTAAATCCACACTTGCTCATACAGAACTACAGTACTTAGTATGATTTACCTTTAGTATAGAATGCATTTGTATGTGATTCATTAAAGCAATAAGGCATGAGAGCAATAAGGCATTATTGCACTATTAAAGCAATGAGGCATTATTGTGAATAAATCACAGGAACGAGGTATGTGTCGTGCCTAACAACACCTCTTTGTGAATGATTTATTCACAATACTGTACAAACTCAAGGATCTTATTGCTTAAGCACTAAGACTTATAAGCATGTTATAGGCACTATAAAAAAAACAAGGTTTAGTTTATAAATGTGTTTATTTAAAACAAAATTATTAATAAACTGGTCTTCTACGATGTAATCTAGTCCAGTTTTTAATGTGAACATTGGTTGCTAAGTAACATGATATTGGCTTAGTGTTCATCGGGAAATGGCTTGCAGTTTATATTAATTTTTAATTCCATTTATGATAGATGTTTTAAAATAATGTTCAACCATGTTCACACATTTCAAATGTGAGAAGTCAGAGGTGTACATTATTGTCAAAATCACGGCTGGAAAAACGCCTCAGACAATCAAATTTAAAGAACGGAACTAGCCGTTTTGTTATATGACTTTTATATGGATAATATTTGTGTCCATGCATTTTTTTTATTTTATATATTGATTAATTATTTTAAATGATTCAATGCTTTTTTTATTATTTTGTATCCTAAAATAATAAATCATTTTGCCATTTACTAGCATCAAAATTAGAATGATATCTTCTTTATTATCCTGGTTACTCTAAAAGGTTATTCAGTTGTCTGGAAGTTTTTCCTTGCCACATGCTTAAACAGAGATTCGACTCTGCCTTTTGTCATGCTTTGTTCATTGTTAATATTTAATAAATAAAACTGACTTTTTCTTTTCAATCCAGAGCCGACCTATATCACTATGGCGCCCTCTGGCTGCAGTCTTTTGGAAAACTGCACTTTGAAGGACAGAGATTGCGTATTTGGGTTCCAGCTGGACTTGCATGGCTGCCGCACCTGCAGCTGCAAAACCAGTAGGTTTTACTTTAAACACTATTGTTCAGCTCCTCATCCTCATCTACCACCCTCTTGTAGAACAGCGGCGCCAACTGTCACTGAACATTTTGTTGGAAAGTCTCCAAGCACAGAGTGGATACTGGAGGGCAGTTTTAAAATGCGTGCACTCAATACCTCGGGATTAGTGCTATGTTTAGTATGCTAAATAAGGACGAGTAAGTATGTGAGGTGGACAAATATCAAACTGAAAAACAGGATAGTGCTGACTAGGCTAATAAAAAGGAGCTTTTTTGATGCTTTTGAGCCACCTTAGTGGCTATGTGAGAATATGCTAAGAGAGGCAAAAAGCTCGTGGGCTATTTATTTTTAGTGACTTAAGCTCCTTTACTGACTTTTGATTAATAAGATAATACATAATTGATTAAACACGTTTCCTTTTTATTCTTAAATTAGCTTCAATGTTGTGGGGTCCAACTATGACAGCTGTGTCTAATACGATTGGCAATGCCAGAAATGCAGTTGGACACATCAGAACATCCATTTCCACAGAGGATAAGAATTGCTGTCAAGTTTATAGCCATGCTATTTATTGTTGTTTTATTACTCTTCCACTGTAGTGACTTCAAACTCAAATTGTAATTTTAAATAATAATACGTCAAGATGATCCAAAATATGTTGATGCCTAACCACAGGATTAATGTTAGTATTTTAGTGGTTTCAAAACCGCTGTAATTAATATGCAATTGTAAGCTTTGGGAATTGCTGTGAACCCTTTGCACTAAAAAGAGAATATTTAAAACCTTCCGCATTTACACGCAACATGACTTAAATGGCAGATAATGTTTCAGTTCAACACAAAGGTGTAAAGTGGGATTAAGGTTATCCTCAAAAGGTTATCCTCAAACTGTCCTAAATTTGGTAACAGTATAGTCTAAAAATTAGCTTTTTTCATTGGAGAATTGGTCGTTTGGTTATATACTTCTGGAAAAATATTTCCGTGATCAAATTAATTTTGTTTTATATTTTGGTTGAAAACATGTAAAACTCTCCAGAGGCATGTTCACCACCATGGTACAACACATTTTTTTGGAATTAAAAATAGTCATTTTCAAATTAAGTTTTTGTTAATTTATACTTAATACAAATCTGTGCTTACCGTTGCTTGTCTTATTATTAATTAAGTAATGCAGTCTTTGTGTTTAATAACCAAGATTTTGTTGTTATCTGTCCAGAATTTAGAATAAATCGAAATTCTAATAAGACTGTGGCACTGGATAACACATAATATATAATGTGCTATATAATTAATATGATGGTCAATATGATTTTCATAGTCCATATGTTTATGATGATGTCCTGACACAGATCAAAAAACCTGAACAAACTGACATGTTTATGCCTTTCCAGAAGATGAACTGTGCAGTGCACTGATCACAGGCTGCTCCTTGAAGTGTCCAGCAGGCTTCCAGACAGATTCTAATGGATGCACCTTATGTCAGTGCCGTCATCGCCACAAGAAGTGCAAACCAGTGGCCTGTGAAAAAACCTGTCCTTTCGGCTATGTGTAAGACAAACTCTTGAATTAAGAATTCAACCATTATTTTTCTTCTCCTCCAAAGTTATTATTTCTACATTACACTTCCCTTCTGTCCTGGTATCTAGTCGTAATTATTTCTTAGCCTATCTAGCAGTCGATTCAATCTCGCATTCCACTTTTTCTGCTTCATTTTTGCCCTCGTTCTAAGTGTGGAGTGTAGCTGATATCAGCTAAAGCTTAACTGCTGCTCTGTGATTTTCCTGCCTGCTCAGCTTAGTACATGGAGACTTAATGCTCATTCGTTTTAAGGTAGCTCATTTGGCCAGACTTTTGCAGGTATATGACTGACAGTTAATTAGGCACAGCCCAAATTAATTCTTGTGATAGGTTCGTGTTAAAGATGGACTAGAATACTGTTACTAAATACGTAATCCCCATGACTGCTTGTTCCCCTGCTGATAGAGCTACAACAAAGCCATTACCAATCTGCTGTGATGTTGTGTAAACCTGTATCAATTAGAATAGTGCAATGCCGAAAAGCTTCACAGAGCCAGTCTGACAGCAGATTAACACGGAGGAGCATACTCACATAGTCACACAGATGGAAATCAATTATTTTTCTGGTGAAAAATAGCACCTGGTGCACTGCTTAATGTGAATATGTGGTATGGGATGCATTGTATGCTGATTCATATTTGAAGACCTTTAGTGTTTGGCAGTGTTGCCAGGTAGCATACTGCATTCTGAAGTTTGAATGCTGCCATAGTTGATATTTTTTATAAGAATTATTATTATTCATTCATTCATTCATTATCTCCCGCTTATCCTCTATTAGGGTCGCGGTGGGGTTCCCCATGCCCATCCAGGGGAGAACGTCTCGGGCGCTGGGCAGATAGACCCAGGACAGGGCGCCAATCCATCGCTGGGCACACACTTACTCACACAGACACACTCTATAGGGGGCAATTTTTTGAGAATTCAATTAACTTGATCCATGTTTTTGGACTGTGGGAGGAAACCGGAGAACCCGGAGAAAACCCACGCAGACACGGGGAGAACATGGAAACTCCACCCAGATGGGGATTCGAACCGGGAATCCCTAGCGCTGAGAGGCGAACGTGCTAACCACTAAGCCACCGTGCCGCCAGAATTATTATTAGTTGTTTTTTTTTTTTATATTAACTTATTTGTCATGGTTGTGGTTTATAAGACTTGTAAAACGATTCATGTTGTCTGTTACACAATATGGTTTGTAGCAAAAATAAATGATAAGTTCGCATTGTGTTGCCAGGATTTTTATTGACATTGACAAGAATTTGGCAAATTCATGTGAATCCCTAGAAGGAAAACTTTATTGAAATAGATTTAGGACAAATTATATTTATTACTGAGAACAACAAAGTGTTTTGTAAGTGTGTTTTGGTTGCTTTGTGATTGATATTTCTGCTCAGCAAAAATGTCAATAACAACTTACCTGCAGACAAGTTTTTTTTTAATGCTTTTATTCAGCTGTCCTGAGATTTCACCAAAGCAGTGAAGCATATTAGTCATGCATTAGAGTTGGGTATGACCAAATTGAGTGAAACTGAAAGCAAGCAAAAGGCTATGGCAACTACTGACATTTTAAAGAATGTTTGTGAAATGTTTTGTGTATTATTCATTTAGTAAAATTGATCCCTTAAATAGAATCTTGGATTATATGACATGGAGATCAAATTCTGATACAAATATTCCAATTACAAATTTATTTATTTAGAACATCAAAATAGGTTATAAAATGTGTTTTGTTCACATTGAATATAACTATAGAGTTTTTTGTTGCACATGTATATTAGTGTTTGATAAGATTACATATTTGCTAACAGTAATATTAGTAGTTTATAATTTAGTGTAATTACTAGTAGTGGTTTTAAAGATGTTAATAGCTTACTCCATTACAGTAAGGTACTCTTATCTCTTTATTTTAATTTGGAAGTACCATATGAAACATCATTCACTTGGCATTGGCATGCACTGTTCTGCTTTACTGTATGAACTCTTCGTGTTGCTTTTAAAAGGTGTACAGCTGTAGAGTTTTTAGGTAGTCCTTTTGACACAATAGATGAATTTTTGCTCATGTTTATAAATCTTCCTGGACGCTGTTGTGCTTGTGTGCTGACTATCTGTGTTTGAAAGGGTAAAAAAATGAAAAAAATATATTTTAGATTAAGTCATAAATAAAATTGGATTATTTCTGATTGATATTCATTTATTTATCCCACAATGGGGACATTCAAATCGTTTTATATTGTAAAGCAACTGTTAGGGGGAGCATGTGCTGTGTCGATGTTTTTTTTGCAAAAGGAAATGTACATCTGTACATTATATACTTTGAAGAGAATTAGTTTATATAATGTTTATAATGTTTATTGTGCTCATTTGGTGATTGCTGTTGTGTAAATGTGTTACTGTAAACCATAATGTCTATGTGAAGTGCAAGTAGCATGACTGTGGTTTTAAAACAGCTACAGTTTAAATCCAACTCTGTGGTTAGGCTAATACAGAAATGTCACTTAGCAAGTAGGAAAGGGTTTTAAAATAAAGAAATCCCTCTCAGTAGTGCTATAAAGGTCAATATGCTAGTTTACGTGAAACCTGCCTTTTTTATGTAAATCCTGTAAAATGGATAAAACTGTATGGTATATTTTTTTAAACTTTTTTTTAAGTAAATTTTCTTTTGATATGATTTTTGCTTTTATTTGAGTAAATGTATGGTTCCCTTCCTATCGCTGAATAGACTTTACAAGAATAGCCTTCTAACTTTGTATTTGCGGTTTGGGAAATTGTTCTTCTTGTTCCAGCATGAATAAGTCAAAACCTTTGGCAACAGCATAGAGGTTCTTTATAACTGTGACGAATGGACCAATTTCATGTTTTAAGGCAAACTGTTTTGAATAGCTGTGATTATTGAATGCCATTTACTTTTGGTTGTATAGTACTGTATGTACAGAAGGGTAAAAATGCAAACTGTTCTTTGTTTAGTTAACAACTGATTAAAGGGCTGGGTGCTTTCAAAGCTTTACAAGAGATAAGATAAACAGTTGAAGTAATTTCGTAGACAGAAAGATTTGTAGTAAAAATCTTGCTCTTGGTACTATTAATCTTACCAGCCAATAGGGTTTTTAAACAGAAAGAGCCTCTAACAATCAGCAATTGAGCTACATGAGCCAAAACTATTATACCAGTATGGTCATACAGCCAAAAATCACAGAATGCGTAATAATTACATGATGAATTATATAAATATAATAATGTTTGCATTTCTATAATCTCATATAAAAAAATGCATAGAAAAAAATACTCATATTATTTTATTGTGGACGGTGTATTCTGGTATTATCTTGCCTTGACATCTTTGTGTGTCCCTCTGACAGTGAATGCTGTTTATATAGAGTTTTAAATCTGAAATATTTTTTTTATAATGGCGGGCTTAAACACATCCCAACATATAACAAACTGACAAACTGTGTTTATATTATTTTAGATTTACCAAAATGTTTATACCAACTTAAATGATAATACCACTTGTGTGAAATAAATGTGTCTGTTTAAAGGTAAAATGTATTGCCGATTGACTTATGTAATTAGAGCATTTTATAAAAACCTTCAAACATCAGGGAGCAAATGGACCAATTTTCTTTTGTTACCTTCCTTCAGAATCCAGATCATTTAAATCTCAAATGACAGGTGCACATGTCACATTCACATTGAATTTATTGGCTCATGCAGTGAATTAGGGATAATAGATTAGGAACCACCACAAACCCATAGTAAGCAAAAGAGTGTCAGATTAAACTCATAACACAAAGAATTTGTCTGCTGTTAGTTTTAACTGCTTCCTTACCTCTGAGATATTACCATCAGAGTGATCATGAAAAGTCAGTTCTGCTGTTGTAAGCAAACCAAGAGCTGGAATGTTCACATTTTAGATCCTAATTTTAGATTTATGCTTGTTTAACGTGACGGCAGGCCTGGATGACACCAGGTGTGAATAATGCATGAAGACAACTTTTGTTTTACCAGTTCCTGCACGATCTATTGATATTCTCCAGCAGTAATATCAAACCTGATAGCAACTTATCACCAGCACAAATGCACATTGCATACGTCTTTTTTCACAGCTATTATTCATGAGATAAGAGACAGAATGAGTAGATGAATGATGTTGAAAGAGTTTGGTGATTTTAAAAAGTGGAATGAGGGTTTCAAAGTCTCTGACTATGTCCTCAAAAAAGATGCTCTGGTAAAGTGAATATTTTATACAACACTTTGGTTAGTCATTTTTAATGTGCCATCTGCTTACATGTCTGTATGTAAGGTCCCCTTTCCTTTCTCTCTCCCACTTTCTCTCTCTCTCTCTCTTTCTTTCTCTCTCTCTCACTCAGCTTTGTCTTCAGCACCTTCTGTGTTATGCATGAGTGTGAATACATCAGTATATACATAAGCAATGACATAGTCCATTCAAAGGTTATATTCGCTTAACTTAGTATTCTCCTCATTAATCCCTATCCATGCAACCCCAGCAAGTACTATGAGTGGATAATATAGCACACAATACATATTATGTATCCTAAAGGATGACTTTAGACAGTTCCAAATGGGGTTTAAACTTGATTTTAACATGGTGGTACACAAATGGTCATCAAATTATTCTTGTCCACTTGATTTAATAATTTTAATCACACCTCTGACTGAAGATATAGACATACCACACATATTCACCACTGTCTCTGGTACTGGTGAGTCTTTTTCAAAAAATTACTTTTTTTTTTTTTATAGTTTTACAATTACAGATTGTAGTCTATGTGTTTCTCTACATAACTTGTAAGTTATCCATTGTTTACTCCATTGTTCAGTAGAAAGGCCTTAGGTGGTGTTAGTGGGCGTTATGCGGATATGCAAAAGTGCTGTTGGAATTACTAAATACTTTAGTAATATTGCAGAACTGAGAATACTTTGCATACTTTGTTAGTACCCTTTTTTTGTTTTCTGATAGTCAAGACCCACACATGACCATTACAGCAGGTATTTTTTTTTTAGTTGAGGATTTTCAACACTGCAGTGACACTGACGTGAATGTGATGTGTTGCTGATGCAGCAGTACTGCAGAATATTTTCACACACCATCCTTGATGAAGAACTAATGCAAACTGTGTAGCAACAAATTTGAAGAAGTAAGGTAAATGGGTCTAATAGAGTGCACAGTGAGTGGACTCGATGTTCAAAATATTAATTAACAATGCTGTGTTTAATCCACTCGTACCAACCCAAAACACTCTAATATATTACCACGTAAAATAGTGAGTTTAGAACAAGCAAGGCAGTATGGTCATTACAAGCAGAGACAGATGAGGATCTCTAATGAAACCAAGTTTATAATAATTGAAATAATATTTAAATATTTAATCATATAATTGTTTGTTTTTCTCTTATATGCTAATTGTTAGCACTGTATTACAATGGATAGTTGCATTGATCTCGGCTGTGGTTCAAACATCTACGTAGTGATACTATTCTTTGCAGGTGAGGCTTCTCTCTTACAGGCAGTTCTCTCAGCTACACCAGCATTGCTGTTAAAAGATTTCTCCTAGTACCTCAGCATGGTCAGCACCAGTCTCACTTATGTCAGTGTCAGTAGACACCCCAACTATTTTTAATTTGTATATATTTACACTGTGCTGTATGTTGTCTGATGCATAGTAGTGCGTCAGGGTGGTTAACACTATTTCATACATAATGTACAATGGTTTTGAATTTGGAGGCATATACTTTTTAAGGTACCATTTGTGTCAAGTACACTGTAGTGAGAATGACATATGTTCTAGGGTGTTTATACATTGCTTTTTCTGTGATTTTCAGTCTCAGGTGGTTTAGTCTGCAGTTCCTCTGAAGCATTTTATCATGTAAATCTGTCTAGGTTTCCTTAAGCTACAGTACAGTAGGGAGCAATTAGTGCATTGTTCCACACATGCTGATGCAAGATTTTTGTCCCCGCTTTACTAAATAGTTAAAATGCCCCCGATGCGATGAGACATTTTTAATTAGTTGGAGGACATAGTGCAGGTACAATGGCTGCGTTTTAAACATAAAAGATACTTGAATATAATGCATAAATTTTTTTCCCATGCAAAAATATTGTTGTTTGATTGAACATTTTTAGAGTAACAAATTCTATTGTTGTCTGTCTTTTCCTTTTTTTTTAGTAAGAACAAACATGGATGTGACACCTGTCGCTGCAAAAAATGTCCTGAATTGCCATGTGATAAGTCATGTCCACTAGGATTTCAGCAGGACAAGCTTGGTTGTCTTGTTTGCCAATGCAGAGGTAAGGTTCTATTAACAGGTATTTAGAAGTTAAACTAACCAATTCCATTTTATTTTACTTTAAAAAGCATACTTGTTGTGACCATTAGATTACATGCTGCTGTTTGATCGCCATATACATTCACTCATTGGAAAGTTTGTGTTTGTATTGTGAGTGAAAAAAGTTTTCGGGGCAGTATTTTTATTTTTTATTTTATCAAATAAGCAGTACCAAGTATCAGTATAGTGTTGCAAAAATTGCATGAGAAAATTCGCGAGCAATGCATGCAGCCTTTTGCAGTGTTTTCACTTTTATTTTTAATTTTTATTTATCTTTTTCAAACCTTTCTATTTTTACTGCAATTTTCCCCAGGGATTAATAAAGTATTCTGATTCTGATTAAAATATTACCTTACAATTATTTTAATGTAGTTTAGTAAGCAAATGTCTGCTCTGATGATGTTGCTTCAGATGTCCACTCGATGGCATTAAAGAAGGGTTGTGTGTACTGTATGTGCTTGTGCATGCTTCTGTGTGTGTTCAGAAGTGCACATAGTTGCTATTTTAACCTATTGTAATAGAAAACATGTTATTTAACACTGGTATTAAGAAAAATTTTGGTAATAAGTATTAACAATATGCTGAACAAAACAAATAGCCAGAAAACACTGTTTGTAAAACAGCTTTATTTTTTGACAGCTTTGACATCAAGTGCTGAACTCTGCAAGAATACAGAAGTTGTTTTAGCTTTCAGTGTTTGTACTGCCAAGTCACCAAAGTGCAATTTCAAGAATCCTAAATTCTTGTCAGAAAGTCTTTAAGTAATTAAGCAGACAACTCATTTTGAAATAGCACTTTTATATACACTGAAGGTACAGAATACTGTACTGTTGAAAGGACAACAGACTAATCATTAGTCATTTCTAATGAAAAAGAAAATAAGAGGAAGCATGTAATATAAACAGCACAAAAAATTGTTAAGTTTGTCTGAGCAAAAGTCTTGCTGTGAGAGTACTTTAAATGAAACGAACACAAGCCTGTTAAATAAAAAAATAGGTTTAGTATAAAGTTTTAACTTACTGTGTGTTGGTTGGTACTAAAATACAAATATTGGGAGGCAATAAACTCATATATTACAATTTTTTAAAATCATTATCCAAATGAAGCATTTTGTTCCCAATGTCTACTTTAAAGGAAAAATTATATAAATTTAAATAGTATTTTAACCTTACATTATTTATAAACTGAACATCAGTGTGTTCACTGATACCAAGAGAATTGTTATTTTTCCTATGACTTGTAATGATTGATAAATCGTGGAATGATTAAACTATGATTTACCACAGAATCAAATTACAGTACATATACCATTCAATTTAGAGAATTGTACTGCAAAGTTTAATATTGGATATTTACATATTATATTGTAAAATATTATGATGGTATATTGTCACCTCTGACTCCTAGCCAGAAGTAGGTAGGAAAGATTTTAGGGAAGGTATGTGCAAAAGTCTAATCTAAAACAGTGAACAAGAACTATTTAAACCTACTTAAATATCTCTATGTAAAGTTACCTTCTCTTTGCTTGCTGTGTTTTAATCCGAGACACCTTCGCATTTAAACACATGATAATGTTCTGCTGAAATAAAGTACATATTTTTAGGTTATAAAGAGTCCAATAAAATGAGAATTTTATAGTCACAAATGACCTTATGAACCTCCACGTTTTTTTTATTGAAATGGTTTTGTTGCAATGATTTGATTGGTTAGGCATCTAGAGTCAAAGCTGTTACAGAGGGCATTTTCTATTTACAAACCCATCTGTTGTGAACAAAGGTCATATTTGCTCTGTCCCCCATCACTTGTGTGCCTTCTCACTTGATGTGCTCTGAGTAATACATTCCTGGATATATATATAATATTCATAAGCAGGGCCATGCTGGGATCTGATTAATAAGCAGTTAAAACTATATTTTTTAATCCAACTCTTTTTGAATTTCCACCTCACATATCGATGGCAAGATTTTAATCAAGGTGAGTTCTCTCCATGGTATTGATTTAAGCTCGGCTTGCTGTTGCCACTGTTATTGAGAGATGATGAGAATCGCAGCTGTTGGCAGATAGGCTGAGATTAGAGAGCGAGTGCATGTAAGGGGCATACAGTGTAAGCAGCTCACATTGTGCAGTCACCTGAAGCCAGTAATTCTTCATTATTTTCTGTTGCAGTTAATGTATTCATATCATGAAATTAGACCTAATTTATATATGAAACATTTCTTTTTAGACCACAGCTCATCAGCTTTTGGCCCCTCAGTTAAACTGGGATCCTGTCTGTCTATGGATGGCCGTAGACACGAGAATGGTCAAAGCTGGCATGATGGATGTAGGGAGTGCTACTGCCATGATGGTCGAGAGATGTGTGCCCTTATCTCCTGCCCTGTCCCCAACTGTGAAAACCCAAGCATCCGTGCCAGCCAGTGTTGTCCCACATGTCCAGGTTTGAAAGTTTAATGATCACAATAACAAGTAGTAAGTTATGCATGAATATTCTCAAGGATATGCTCTCATTTGAACCTGATCTATTTAAATCTTGTATCTGCAGGAATCACAATTTAGACTTATAAATCTCACATAAATTTTAATCAAACATTACCAGGTTCATATCCTTATCCTGATATCGTTAATTTAACTAGGTTGTATCAGTGTTGAAACTGATTCTTAGTTCTTATATTTAATAAAGAAAATTCCACTAACAGTGGAACATCTGTATTTGTTGATGTCAGATGTCACTGGATTCGGTGTTCATCAATTTTCTCTGCAAAAATTACATCTCTGTTTTCGCCAGTTGCTTCGGTTTTAATCGGTCTGCTCATGTGACGTGCACAAATCTCATTGTCCCTGTTGAGTGTTTTGATTGCTAAGTAAATTTAAAGTTAATGCTTGTAAAAATAGGTGGGCACAGAATTTCTCCTGACTGGAACAGGCTTTATTATACATTGCATTTAAATATTCATTAAATATACAGATGTAATGGCTGTTGAAATGGCTGAACGTCTCGCTCCTGTCCGAGTCCATGGAATCTCTTTCCCCGCAGCATGGGTTGTTACAGCTTATAAGGATGCACATGTCATCAGATGGAGCCAGATCAGGTGTGCTAATCGATCTCCCTGATCAACATGTCCCCCTCAATACATGCTTTACTTCTGGGACCGAAAAAAAATTAACAGAGCCAGCAGCCCATCAAAGAGAAAGACCAGAACACGATCGAGTTAGAGAAGGAAATCATAAAAAAATACAACAGTGGCATTAGGATGAAATTTGGATGCATGTACGGAAAGTCGCCACCCACGTTAAATTCTATTGTGGTGAAAAAAGGAAGCAATAAAGAATGTATTCTAATGTAGCGATAGATTGTAATGTACTTACAAAACTGAGATTAAAGATCAGTTATTAATTTGGATCAGTCAAAAACCAGTTAGAATGTCATTCTGTTAAATGTTAAGCATTCATTTAGTATTTACATTAGTCTTTTTAATATTTTTATTTTATTAAAATAAATATTAAATACGCGGCACGGTGGCTTAGTGGTTAGCACATTCGCCTCTCAGCGCTAGGGATTCCCGGTTCGAATCCCCATCTGGGTGGAGTTTCCATGTTCTCCCCGTGTCTGCGTGGGTTTCCTCCGGGTTCTCCGGTTTCTTCCCACAGTCCAAAAACATGGATTAAGTTAATTGAATTCTCAAAATTGCCCAATTTAGAGTGTGTATGTGTGAGTGAGTGTGTGCCCAGCGATGGATTGGCGCCCTGCCCCCCCCCCCCCCCCCCCCCCCCCCCCCCCCCCCCCCCCCCCCCCCCCCCCCCCCCCCCCCCCCCCCCCCCCCCCCCCCCCCCCCCCCCCCCCCCCCCCGGACGTTCTCCCCTGGATGGGCATGGGGAGCCCCACCGCGACCCTAATAGAGGATAAGCGGAAGATAATGAATGAATGAATGAATATTAAATACTGTATATTTAATTAATTTATTTTATTTTCAGTATGAAACACCTGTTCTTTATAAAATGTTTTTAGAAAATGTATTTTGACAATGTATATTGTCTCTACAACAAATGAATTGGATTTACATTGATTTAAATGGAAATAAGTGCTTCAGTTTTCATTGATTTTGTATTTTGACGATTGCGGACAGAGAAGCAGAGAAAACAAAAGTGCCATTGTATATGGAGCAATATATGGTTGTTTCAGACAGTCAAGTATTTTTTGTATAGTCTCATCAGACTTGGCTTTTTTGTTTTTTATCCAGATGAGTCAAGCTCTCACAGGCCAGAGCTAAATGAGGCCTCCGTATGTTTGGCCCCTGGTGGGGAGTACTTTGTAGAAGGAGAAACATGGAACATTGACTCCTGCACTCAGTGCACCTGCCACAGCGGCCGTGTGCTTTGTGAGACAGAGGTGTGTCCTCCTCTACTATGTCAGAGTCCAGTCAGTTCCCAGGACTCTTGTTGCCCACATTGTCCAGGTAAGGGCTTAAGTTTTTATAAATATTTCAAACCACCAGTGTTGTTCATCATATTACTGTGTCGATGACATAGACAGAAAAGAGGCAAATCAATATTAATTTAACTTTACTACAAGTCTTCCAATTCTGCTCAAGCCTTTCAGAAGCTTGTTAGAACAGCAATTTCATATCAAGGTCAGGAAAACTGTAGTAGCTGGAATGTGTGAGAAACCCCTAAATTTTTAGTTGGCAAACAGCAACACAGTATTTTACCATGACTTGTTGACAACTGCAGTGTTATCTCAAATAATGGCAGCCACGGTCAGCCCCAAGGAAAACCATGGCCTTAAGAAAAGTTTGCAAAAAAAGATGATCGTGCATAATGTAAAAGCAGAGAAGGGCTAGTTATGAATAGTGCATGGAGAAAGTGGTACATGACCAGCCTACTGAGTGCCAGAGATGTTTCACTATGATGCAGTGATAATAAAGCAGCTTGTTTGAGACTCATTTTTAGCAGCCAAGCCACTATGTTCGACATCTTCCTTCATGCTGAGATAAGCCTGCAGTCTCCAGCTGGAACAGAAGAATAAGGATGCACAGTAAGGCTGATATGCCCAACAAGGGCTTATGAATATTGATGAGCCAGAGGCATGAGGCAGGTGGAGTGTGTGAGAGCTGAAGGATGAAAGGTTATGGCTTTGTTTTGGGAAACATGTTCTGACACACTTCTGTGCTAGTAACCTTTACATTTCAGAAATCTTACATTGTCATATGGATGGCAAACTGAGAGACAGAGGCAGCACAACAACACCAAAGTGCCACCAGTGGTACCATCTGTACCTCAAAGTGTAGAACAAATGAACAATATTTGTGGAAAATGTGACCTGTCAACAAACTGTTCTTCAAACTTCCTTCTGACATTTAGCTTTTCAATCATATTTTAACATTGTATACAACAATCAAACCTAAAATCTAGTCTTTAATCATTGTGGGACTAAATTCTGTTATTAGTCTATTTACTTGTACCTTTATTAAACAGGCAGAAGACAAGAAATATGTGTTTTTAATGCCAAACTTAATTATATGTGTGGATAAACACATTTTAAAAATGAATGCTTGCAACACAAACACAAATATCAGGACAAAAAATGATGCTGAAAGTTTTTCATAACACTATTCCTCAAAGAGCAGGTTAGGTAGAAGGTGACATGAGGACATCAATATATTATATTGAAGAATAAAAGGAGTACTCACCAATAACTTGGTTACCAATAACCAATAACAATGATGGTAAATTAGTCATAACTTTGTGCCAAACTTTGTAATAGAATTGTCTGTCTGTTCGAAAATAATTCAGAAATAGGACATTTTAATGACCTGTTTAGATGCTTTGAGCTGCAATTGTAAATCCAAGGTTACAGACAGAGCTGGCTGGGGAGATTTTGGAGTGGTAGATTTATATGGTAAGGTTGTAATGAATAGAGGCTTTTACTGGAATGACCTGGTGCTCTGATTTAGCCAGATTTAGCTTGGAGATTATGGGCCATTAACCAAACAAACATATTGCTGAGGTGGGTGGATATTAAAGTAGAAATTGTGGCATCATCTCAACCAAAGCATGTGTGTCATTGTGTTTCATCAGCATAGCAATAAACTGAAAGTCCCTGGGCCTGAATGACCGAGTCCAATGAGGACACTAGTATAGTGAAAACAGGAGGGGACCAAGCCCCGAGCCCTGGGGCACTCCTTTGTGTACTTGAGATTTGGGTGCATTACCATTGCGTAAAGTACATTCGGATCCATTCATGCATTTAACTTGAGCATGGGTTTGGCACAGCAGTGTAACCGTAGCCTGTTTGAAAGAATGTGGAAATGTGTCAGTGGTAAGTGAGGTGTTAATAAGATGTGTAAGTGCTCATGTGATTAAGGAAGATATGTACTGAAGAAGGTAAGAGAGGATTAAAGTAAGGGGACAGCTGTTAAGTTTGTTTAAAAAGAGAAACCTTTATTAGGAGAGAACTGGACAATGTTAGTATATCTGAGATACATTTTACTTTAGACTGGAAGAAAGGTTCTGCAGCATAGATGCCCATTAGGATGGTGGCAAAAAGAATTGGTCAGATAAAATAAAAAAGCTGTTTTATTTTCAAAAAGTTAAGTTTAGCAAAACTGGTAGGATGACTACACTGGTGAAGTGTTATGTGATATGAAAATATTTCAGTGAGAATATTTTTGGTGTCCTGGAAGAAAGTATAATAATGCAGGCATATGTCCAAATTAAGACAAAACCAAGCTTCAGATATGTCTATCTTAGTCCTTTGATCTAAACTCAATAAAACATTTGTCTGTTAAGATAAAAAGCAGAATATGTGAGATTTAAAAAGATCCTGTAAGTAATGCACTTGTATTCCCTCATCTGCATTCTTAAACCAAATCACCCTCTGCTTACACCTGATATTAACAATCAACCTGTGCCATCAAATCAGACAAATGTTTAGCTAACAACTGTCTAGACTGATTAGATGGTGTGGGCAGGTGTGATGATTCCAGAGCACATTAAAGTCTGAGCGAGTGGTATTCTGAAAAATATGTAGCTACATTCATTTTGCAGTATGTACACAGATCCTTTCAAAGACCACGCACGCCTACCTACCTGATATTGTCTGTCTAAATAGAAATGTATGCATTTGAGAGTCAAGACCTTTACAATTTTTAAAATAATTCTTAATAACCTTTTTGTTTGTGTGGCTTACCTTTTGGGGTTTCAACTTTATTTTTTTTTTTAAAAAGCTGATTTTAAACAATGCACCATTGCAAAAAAAACGTAGTACTATATTATTTAATCCATCCATCCATTATCTTCCGCTTTATCCTATATTAGGGTCGCGGGGGCGTTCCCCATGCCCAACCAGGGGAGAACGTTCAGGACAGGGTGCCAATCTATCACTGGGCACACACTCACTCACACAAACACTCTCTATATGGGGCAATTTGAAGAACTCAATTGACTTGATCCATGTTTTTGGACTGTGGGAGGCAACCGGAGAACCCGGAGGAAACCCACGCGGACAGGGGAGAACATGGAAACTCCACCCAGATGGGGATTCGAACCGGGAATCCCTAGTGCTGAGAGGCGAAGTGGGTAAGTGCACAGTGGCTTAGTGCTAACCACTAAGCCACTGTGCCACCTTATATAATTTAACATAAATAAAATTCTTACATTTCTATGGGTGGGACATGGCTTTCCAGGTTTCATTTAATCAGGTTTCAGTGATGTAATAAATATATCGTTCATAAAAGACATTTACTCATTTTCATTTAAATATAGATCTGGAGAGTGTGATTCAAACACATGCGGTCACTTGTGACACACTTTTAATACCAGGTGTGAAAGCACACACTTAAAGCTCTTGTGATCTGATCAGTTAAGGCACATCTTAGGTGTGATCAGAGAAATGTAGATGCTATTGGGAAAGTTTTATTGGTAAGGGGAGGTTTTTAATTTTTAATTGCAGTCATGCATGTAACTGTGCCTTTTTTGCATGAATTTAGTTTTCTTCTTTACCATATAAAAGTGTGTGTGTGTGTGTGTGTGTGTGTCCACGTATATCTCCAATATATTGCAAGTGTGACATTTATTTAGGCATATAGGTTTTAGTTATTTAAATAACATAAAATTAGACAGGTTTGTAATTATCTTGCCTTCTCTATGTTATTAAGAAAGTTACAGTTTTCATGCAATGTTGGGTAGAAGAATGAGTGTTGAAAAGCGTGAAATAATTTAATGTCATGCAAAAGGCCTGAAAACAATTGATATTTCAGGAAAACCATAAGAGACATCATCAAACTGTGAAAAGTTCGAAATGTGAGCAATTCACAGCATAGATGAATGAGATATAAAAAAAGGCTTATTTTGGAAAGTTCCTGTTAATTAATCTAAAAAACTAAAAGAGCAGCTGCAAAAAATGCACACATGTGATCAGCACTTACTTTAATTCAAGATGGTCCTGGGTTTAATTCCTAGTTGAATAGAATAAAGTTTACTTCCATGTGGAGTTTGCATGTCCTGCAAATTTCTAACTTAAAACAAAAATTTTATTGTAATGTAAATATTAAATACACCACACTGAAAAATGCACTAAGAAAAAATTGTCACTGAATAATTTTTCTGCTCCTCATGTGTTCATCATCTTACATGTTTTGTATTTTAGTAATAGCTCCGTCTTTCCTGTCCTTATGTTTATTTTGCATTTACATTGGACAGTCATGGCAGCATGGTGGGTCAGCATTTAGCACATCTGCCTCACATCAAAAATGTCTTGGTTTATATCCAGGGTGAGGTGACCTAAGGTCTTTTGGGTATAGTATGCATGTACTCCTTATGCCTGCATGGGTTTACTCTGGAGATTTTGGTTTTCACCCCAATTCTATAGTCATGCTGATGGGTAAATCAGAGATTCCAAAATTGTGCTTCTGACTGGATTGCATGTAACTAGTCCTGTCAGGAAATCAACATTGATGCTGACCAAACTCTTAAACCAACAAACACAATCTAAACCCTAAATGTAATGCCTTACCCAAAATGTATACTACCATAAAATGTCTTGGTTATATAATCATTGTAATTGTGAGCAGACACAAGGAAATGAACTGAATATATTTATTTAGTCTAATGAAACAAATTTGTGTAACATATGCTGCTTGTTTAGCAGAGTAACAAATCATTTTGCCCACTTAATTTTTAACATTTAAAATAACAAAAGAATTCTTGTTGCAACACTATAAGTAAATACCCAAAACAAGCTGGCCCTGGTAATGTACATGGTGCTATAAATATGTTATATTTACAGTAAGTAGTGTATGTTTCTCTCTAAGAACATATTGTCCACTGGTTCAAAAAAGATATTTGCACGGATAAAGTAGCACAGAGCAACACACAAGGCACTAAACCCCCAGAAAGCCCTCTAGAAATGCTTCTGTCCGTGACAAATTAGGGTTGAAGTATTTCATTAGAAGCAATACTTTCTTTATAAAAAATATAGCTGAAGAAAATTAGATGTTAATGTTGGAGATATTCATATATCAGTTTTTAAACCATTTTACAATGAAATGAATATGTATTTTTATTTATAATCATTTGGAAATGGCGTAATCGGTGAATAAATCGGTAAACATTGTATTTTGGTGTTTTTGTTACACATCACTGAGTGCTTTCTCATAGTGCTTGAAAGGTCACCTTATATATGCTTTCTGCAAGCATACCCATGCAAACCATGGCTCAGCAGACTCGGTGGCTGATTCTCTACAATGATTGTGCTATATGGTTTCAGCTTAAGGCACAGATAGTTCAAAACTAAATTATTTATGATTTATGCTCTATACAGAAGAAGGCATTTTTTGAAAGGTCACTAAGTTCACTTCTATTGCATTATTCTACAATCATCAATTTTAAAAGATAATTGAGGATATTTAAATATAGGAATTTTGCATCACAAAAAATATAGTTTCATGCAACTACTAAATATAATGTAAACAAAATCAAAAGGGATAGTTATTTTAACAGAATGCTAATGATTATTTAAAATATGAGTGTGTTCACACTACATGAGCTTCAATCTTTAGTTAATTCCTCCAATATTGCAGTCAATTATGTATAATTCATTGACAAAGAAAAAACTGTGATTGCAATTAAATCAGGATTAACTGTGCAACCTTGTTTCATCATTGCTAAGTACGTATATTATGTATTCCAGATGACCCCGTTACTCCGCCAGCACCAAGAAACGAGAGCATTTCTAAATATTGCCGCAATGAGGAAGGTGATATTTTTTTGGCTGCAGAGTCCTGGAAGCCCAATGTTTGCTCCAGCTGTGTGTGTGTAAACGGAATGATCAACTGTTTTTCGGAGTCCTGCCCCCCAGTCAACTGTGCCCGGCCTGTCCTGCGTAAGGGCCAGTGCTGCCCCTATTGTTTAGGTGTGTTAAACATACCAATTATGTAGTATATTCTACATAAAAATGTAATATAATTTAATTAACCAGAAAAGAATGGTTTGAAGAAACTTTAATTTTGTATTAATTTTCAAAAGGTACATTAACACATTCTCCAAAAAAGATTTTGGTAGATGTTTTAGGTAGATGTTTTCTAACCTTTTAGCCTAATTAGTTAATGGGATTGCCCGAGATTATTCTAAAATAACCCTGAGCAGTCACCTGACCATAACAGGAAATAAATAGAAATATATTTCTTTATGTTTTACCAGCCTTAATTTAATTTTTAAACAATTAAATTTACAAGCTGCTTATTCAGATTATGCTCTCAGTGGCACTAGAGCCCTCTGGACAGATTGAAACAAACATGCACTCATACAGGCAATTTTGGTGTCTTCAGTTCACATATTAGCATGTTTTTGAAATGCAAACTAGAACACCTGTGGTGAACCCACACAGACATGGAGAACTAATACAAACTTTGCACATATTTGATTTCAACTCTACCCAGAAATAAAATGAGTTCTTCTTGTTATGCCTATAAAACAAGGGTGCCAACCACTACAATTTAAATGCTGGCTGGGTACTCCAATAACAGTGTGTGCTATGTGTAATGTCAATTAATCCAGATTGGATATCTCTACTGTTTGAACATTGTAGGACACCTCTTTTTCCTGCAGAGCTCTGTTGCTCACTAAGTTTAATGCAAGCGGTTGGTGATTCTGTAATTCTAAGGCTGCATGTGAGTGCCATAGACCTCATAGGCTTCACACACACGAAAAATGCTCACAGCTGTAAAAGCACACAAGTACAACGACTTTAATATATAACAATGCAGGGCTAATATTGCTATAAGATTAAGGCACATCAGAAAGAGTGCAGTAACTGCTGTGCAACGGCAGGCCAACAGTGTGGGCGTCTTAACAGATTTCTGTTTCTTGCTGCTAGACGCCACACCAAGAGCTGTGTGCCACTTCAATGGCAAGACGTATGTGGATGAGGAACGCTGGGACATCGACAGCTGCACACACTGTTACTGCCTGCAGGGCCAGACCCTGTGCTCAACAGTCAGCTGCCCTGCTTTGCCCTGTCACCAGCCAATCACAGTGGAGGGCAGCTGCTGTCCCTTGTGTCCAGGTAAACTTAATTTTCTCATATACAGCTGCTTATAGCCAATTCATTGTCTAACTTTTATAGCATCATTAAGAAGTCAGTTCCAAGGTCCCACTGAACAGTTTTAATTACAGTTTTCTACAATTACATATGTGGAGACTAAATGGTCAGCGTCTTTCAGAAAAGGGTTTATGTTACTGACCTCTAGGTGGTGCTGAAGTACTTGTAAGATCCTTGTCTAGCGTTTGTTTTGCAAAAATATTTTCAAAAGAACAAATAGTAAATAGTATTGTTTTTATCTGATTTTACTGATTTAGGAACCACAGGCTGAAACTTTGTATCTTTTTTCCAGAATCAACTGTTGAAAGGTATAAATAGGTACTTAATTTTAAATGTAGAATGATCATGCAACTGTGAAAAAGCACATCTACTTCAGCACCAACTCATTAAGCATTAATACAGAACTGTAATGGTTTCAGTTTGCTGAAATTTAAGGTGTGAGCACTCTTCCACCTGAATCCCTTGTTGGCCTACACAACACTCTTGTTTTCTTTTTCTTTTTAGTCACCTTTGTTTATTCCTTTGTAATAAAGGAATGTTTACTCTGATTAATTGGGGCTTAGGTGAATGTGGACTGATTTATGTGGATCATTTAATTGAGTCACTCATGTTTATTTAGTCCTTTTAAGGGTTTGCAGTCTTTAGTTCCCCAGGGTTGATAATCCGCTTATCTATTTTTTTAAGTTCTTATTTTATTAAATTATTTGTTTTGTCATTAACCTGAATTTTACTATGAATACAATCAGGCATTTTTATTTGGTGGTGTTTTGAAATCACAAATTTACCCATGTGCATTGCTTTTACAGAGACCGTCCCCACTAATGTGCCCATAGAGAAAACAGACCAACACAGAGACAGAATGAGACATCGACCTGCCTGGCCTACACACAGTGAAAATGACATCGTTCCTCAGTTCAGAGGTCCGAGTTAAACTTATGAATAAATTTTGATTAAAAACCTTATATCCTACTTATTAAATAAGTTCTCTAACTGTCTTTCATTCACTCTGCTTACCATGATTTCTGCTTACCATGACCATTTGATTATACGTTGATTCAGTTAGAGCCCTAAAACCTTCAAACATATATCCAATTAACATCCAACTAAGGATAAGGAGGGGCACACAATCACTCACACAGACACATACACCCTCTATATGTTTTTGGTCTGTGGGAGGAGGAAACCCAAGAACCCAGAGGAATCCCTGGGAGAACGGGCACAGGGAGAACATGGAAACTCCACCCAAATTGGGATTTGGAATGCCTAGTGCTGAGAGGCGAATGTGCTAAACACTAAACCACCATGCTGCCCCTAAAAACTTCAGTTTGTAGTAAATATATGGTGGATTTCATGAAGGCCCTCAGTATGCTTTGAGAGTTTTACCTTCATATGATGCATTTGCTTTCAGAACTACCAGTGCATCATCATACATCATACATACTCTTTATGCTTTACAGTTTTCTGAACAGCAATGTACCCATATGCCTCCAAACACAACTTACTTTGTAGATTTGTAATGTCGTAAAGTAATAATACAAAGCACCTGCATTAGCTACGCATTTTGCATGTCTTTGCAATCAAATTAAGGTTGTGTTGTCAACTTTGCTTTTAGAACAGTTAGGTAGGTCTGTTACAGTTTCTAACAGTTTCTGTGTGTGGGTGTGTACGTGTTCTTTTTTAGCTGAGCAGTTGTTAGCTTAAATTGTTAATGGATTTCTGATTGCTTCAGGTGACTTTGGAAGCCTGCAGATGCCATTTCTAGATGGAAAGACACCCGTGGCTAGTGAGGATGTCAGTCTTCATTGGGCCTGGGTGACACTTCCAATCCTCATGATGGTGCTCACTATTGCTGCACTACTTCTAATCAACCAGAAGAAGAAATGGATTCATGTGCCTTGTTATCACGCACCTACAAAGGTAGGGGGACATTATAATAGTTCTGGATCACAACGAAACAATAGTTTTTTTGCATTTACAAGGACATTACAGAGCTATTTACAATTATCTTAAAATTGTTGCAGTTTTTAAACATGGATTTTGACATGGTAGCAGCCAGAACATGACTATTTAAAAAGCACATAACATGCTTAGATTTTTTTTTTTTAACAGAATTATTTTTTACAGAATTAAGTACACAACAGTAATACTAAATCTTCCATTGCCATAGAAACATGTATATCAGTAAAGATCCGCAATTGTGGCCAATAACCAACCAGTTGACATGTTTAAACCCAACTACAAGTGCTGTTGGTGTATAAACAGAACATCACCCATAATAAACCACAATATGATAACAACACAGACTGTAAAGCATAGTGCTGGCAACACATTATAGTGAACAAGTATTACACAGCGAATAAATGATTTATCTTTCAGCAACAAATAATTTCTGGGAACTGATTAGTTTTCCGATTTTGTTGCATATACACTGCCTGGCCAAAAAAAGTCCCAATCTGGATGTAACTTAGCAAACAGGTATGAGCCTCATATTGGATAATTACTTCATGGGCAATTATCTTTCAACAAGTTATTTTATTCCAACTGTTGCAAGTTGAACCATGTCGAAAGACATATCCCATGGTCGTGGACAAGATATTAGTCTATTTGAGAAGGGTCATATCATTGGCATGCATCAAGCGGAGAAAACATCTAAGGAGATTGCAGAAACAACTAAAATTATGTTAAGAATTGTCCAATGCATCATTTAAAACTGGAAGGATAGTGGGGACCCATCGTCTTGGAAGAGGAAATGTGGCCTCAAAAAAAATCCTAGATGAACGTGATAGGCCATCACATTTAAAAGTTTGGTGAAATCAATTAGAAGAAAAACAACACCAGAACTGAAGGCTATGTTTAATAGTGACCATAAGAGCATTTCCACTTGCACAATGTTAAGGGAACTCAAGGGATTTGTACTGAAAATCTTTGTAGCCTTACAAAAACCACTAATCAGTAAGTCTAACTGGAAAAAAGGCTTCAGTTTGCTAGGGAGCCTAAGGATTGGACTCTGGAGCAATGGAAGAAGGTTATGTCGTCTGATAAGTCCAGACTGTACAAGCCTATGGAGGCAGTGCCATGATCTGAGGTTTCTGCAATTGGTCAGGTCTAGGTTCAGCAACACAATGTGCTCAAAGAATGAGGTCAGCTGAATATACTGAATGACCGGGTAATTCCATCAATGGACTTCTTCCCTGAAGGCACGGGCATATTCCAAGATGACATCATTCTCACACATGGATTGGTCACCACAGAGTCCAGACCTTAACCCCATTGAGAATCTTTGGGATGTGCTGGAGCAGGCTTTGCACAGCAGTCAGACTCAGCCATGATCAATGCAAGATCCTGGTGAACATTAATGCAAATCTGGATGGAAATACATCTTGGGACATTGCAGAAGCTTATTAAAACAATGCCAGAGCAAATGCATGCTGTGTTTAAAACTAAAGGCGGTTCAACGAAATATTCATGTAACCTTTTTTTTTTTGGCAACTTTCTTTTTTTTTTTGGCCGGGCAGTGTATTAATCTTTTAAAAGAAGAATGTTAAACAAAATTATTTAAACGGGTCAAGGCTGTGAACTGTTAAAATTTTGTATTGCAAGCATTACATTAAAAAAAATTCTGAGTAATAAGTTACACTATTTGTATTTCAAAAGTATTTTAGTCATGGGTGCTTAAAGAGTAAGAACAGATTTCCATTGTTTTCACAAAACATCTTGATTATATTATATTTTTTTGGTGGCCACTTTCTGTTCTTTTTTTGGCCGGGCAATGTATTAATCTTTTAAAAGAAGAATGTTAAACAAAATTATTTAAACAGGTCAAGGCTGTGAAGTGTTGAAATTTTGTATTGCAAGCATTACATTAAAAAAAATTCTGAGTAATAAGTTACACTATTTGTATTTCAAAAGTATTTTAGTCATGGGTGCTTAAAGAGTAAGAACAGATTTCCATTGTTTTCACAAAACATCTGGATTATACATTGTAAAAACTATAAATAGCATGTTATATATTGGTTCAGTAGTACCTTTGAAAGAGTGTCACCTAACAGCCTGCAGCTGCACCCAAAAACACCTTACATCAACGCTATAGTCTAACACAGCGCTGTTCTCTGGGTTCAGGCTCCTCTCCAATTATTACCAGAAATACAAAACCTGTGTACTTAAGTGAATTGTTTGCAGTTCAAATGTGCCTAGTACTGAAAATGCACTAGCCATCATAAAGACGAGCATCAGGCAACAGCCATCTGAATGTTGTGCAACTTTTATTTGGTATTACTATATTATTATTATTAATTTAAGTATTCTTTTTTAAAAATGTTTTAAAAATCAATTTGAAAGGAACGGTGATTTAGCACATTAATAAATTATAAAAATTATAATAGTAAATAAATAAACATTGCCTCTGGCTCGACATTTTATGCAAATTTGCATATATAATTTAAAATAACTACTGTATATTTTCACTGGACAGTGTAAACATTGGAACTCTTTTTTTTTTTAGTTGTCAGTTAATATATAGTTAATTAATAAATATATAGTTCATAAAACAGATTTTAATGTTCATTTAATTTGTCTGAACTTTTTTAAAAATGGAATTGTGCATACTGCTTTGTTTAGTTTAAGGAAATGATTTTTAAGTATACAAACTTGAAATCTAATAGTTTCATTGTTTCTCTTTTTGTGTGCATATTGTCTGAAAAGCCCACTTGTCTGAATAACCAGCTGGTGTATGTGGACTGCCAGAAGGGGACAAAGGTTCAGGTGGACAGTTCCCAACGTATGCTGCGCATCGCCGACCCTGACTCACGCTACAGCGGTTACTACAGCATGCAAAAACACAACAACTTGGAGGCAGACAATTTCTACCAGACTGCATGAAAATGGGTGACTGACAAGAGTTTGCAGACCAGTTGTCAGTTGCCAAAACTAGAAAGCACATTATCAGAGGACTTAAATAAAAAGCTATTATCGTGGCTTATAAAACACAGTGATGGACAACAAAAACAACCAGAGCAAAGAAAGCAGAATCAAGACATGGGTAAAAAAAACACCTAACCTAGCAATCATATCCACAATAATTAAGTCACCCCAAAACTTACACAGATGACTTAAGTTCTCATCAGGACCTGATAATTTTACCAAACCAGTCATTGCAGGGGTGTATTTATTCAGGATGTGCTGAAAGCATTTTCTGGAATATTTTTTGTCTATCAGAGCTATGTTATGGTGAGAGTGTTAGTGTGCTTGTATGTGTGAACGATTGGTGTGGTTAGTGCATATTTGGGATTCGGGCAGATTGAGGTGTTTTGGTTTTTAAAAAAAAAAGTCCTATTTTTCGTGCATTCCTGTTTTGTTTTGAAGATTCTTTTGATTTTTTTTTTTTTTTTTTAAAAAGGACTATATTCTAGTGCTTGGTGTGAATTTTGAACCAAAGGTCCTTCATACAGGGAAGATGCAGGACTAGGTGGACAAAAAGCACAGGCACATGAAGACACAACAAGAAGAAAGAAATGATGAAACGAAATTGAAAAAAACTGAAACAGCAGACCCTGTTATAGAACTTCACTTTGTTTCTCCATGATGTCATGATCAGTTGGATCAAGCCCTTTCTGGAGCTAAATGAAAGACAACTGAGAAAGCAGCATTTGATTTCCTGCTCTCTTTTAAATTTGTGTGCTGTTCACACATTAATCTGTTATTCCCCTTTCACACGTTATTAATTGGTTTATTTAGTTAATGTCAGAGGGCACATGACTCTCTTACACATGAGTGTAAGAAAAGAACATTGAGTTGTTTTGTTCAGTTTGAAGCTGCAAGTGCTGCTTTTTCACCTTGCTGTAGCTGTTAAGCTAGAGTGCCATGAAATTTCTGGGTCATATTCATGCAAAGTATTAAACAATCAAAGAATATTTTCTACGACTTATTACAGCAGAATTAAAGCTCATTTCCATGTTTCCTTTAATGAACATGAAACTGCTTTCTTCTCTAGAAGCTTTTAAATCTTGTCCAAGCACCTTTTATTGTGTTTATTAACGCTTGGAGAAAAGCAGTCTGCTACAGTTGGTTTTTTTTTCACCCATTATAGGAATCTTCATGTGTACATATTAACGTGACGATGAAAAGAAGTGAGTTACTGTGTGAGATTGTACATGTGTATGTTTGTGTTAGCATGTATGTACGTGTGTGTACACAACCACACATGCATGCACACACTGAATCTGCTTCACCTGTAAACAGCTCATTTTCATTTTTCCTGTTGAATGTATTTATGATGGAGGGGGAAAAAAGTGATTTCTGAATCTGGAAATCTGATATTGACAGGCATTCCATTGCCTTTTTTGTGTGTAAGCAAGTCATAAAAATGACCCATATCGAAAAAAAAAATTATAAAGTGAAACATCTCATTATGTTATTTGCTTTCTGATTCGTTAGTTTCCTGTGTTTCCTGTGCCGAGTGGCTTTTGTTTTAGGCCAAATTTGGTCCCCTATTTCAGTACTGTCTCTAACACGCTCTTGTTGACTTGTCACTCATGGCACAACGCTGCTACTATAAACATTAGAAGGAACGTTTTCATTTTAAAGCATTGTTTAGCACAGAAACTAGAGCTCAGCCAGTCAGTACAACGGTTTTATCTTTGGAAAACGGCAGGTACATGTTGTCTCTAGCTACCAAGGAAATAGTTTTTGTGTATATTACAATCACATAAATTGCAATGTAATTGCTGCAGCAATGCTGTGTTTCTGGAAACCACAGTGTATTGTGAAATGAAAGAAATTCTCAGTTCGTTATACCGATTTTGCCAACAAATAAATACTCTTATTGGTGATATGCACTTAATAAGAAAAAGTCAATAAGGGCCTGTTGAGAACAGTTTGAACTGCATGGCTTCTTCATTGCTTTCTGTCATCATCTGACAGTTTGAGTTGCTGGTTGAGGTCTGTTTTATCAGTCACAGGTCCCTGCAAGTGTTAAGAACTACTGGAACTTTGTAAGACATAAGCTAAATCCCAACTGAATGGCCTTGCTATAAATAAGTAGGGCGAGTGCATAAAAGGTGTAGAAGCAAGTGGATTTATACCCTGTGAACTGCACTTATATCTGAATTGGGGGCCATTTGGGATTGAGCCATAAGCTGCGGAAAGGGAGAGGGAGGGTTGGGACTCTTGACTTGGGCTAGTTTGTGTTGGTTGTACTTTAAATCACTTGTCTGATAATGTTTGTAAAGTTTGGCACTTTTATATAGAGAAATAAGTAAACTGTGTTTCTTTTTTTTTTCCTAACAAATGCTTTTCATAGAAAAAGATGCCCGTTTGTTTTCTTTAAACCCTGCGAGACCCATTTGCAGAGCAGTCATGAGTGATTTGTTATTTGCAGAACAGTCATAAGTGATTTGTTACTCATAAATGAGGCTAATTGTTTTAAATAAATGTACTAACTTAAGTAGTTCTTTAACGGTTTAAAGACAGAGCATTCTCTTTGTCATTACGAGTGTTGTGTGGCTCATTGTAAACAAGTGGCAAGACAAAGGGCTGTAAACACTTGTTTTGTGAAACAAACCCATATAATTGCATGACTTCAACGCAGATGTGCCACACTGAATGATATATATTAGAAATAATGCATTTCCTGTTTTTTTTCTGAACAGTTTTGCGATTTGGTATTGTAAAAATGAGATGCCTTTACGGTTATAGTAAATAGTTCTTATTTTTAAACACTGATTTGTTGTCTTTCACAAAAGCCTTGTATTTTGAAGTGGTCTCGCAGGGTAACGTTTTGTTAATTTACAGTGCATCCTACAAGTATTGTTCTAAATACTTGAGTGACACTCGCCAAAACAAAAATGATTTTAAAAAAAAAGACAAAAAAGTTTGGAATGAAAAAAGATGAAAGATTTAATTTATTCTTTTAAGTACCTTAATAATTTATTCATGCGCAGAACAATTGAACGTATAGGACTTTAAAACAGCTGAAATGTTGTGTCTGTTTTGGTGTTTTGGTGTCTTGTTCTCACATACAAAGGCTTTCAGAAAGGCTGAGATTGAAAACACAGGACATTGCTTTATCCGTCACTTCACTCACTGTTCTTTCTTTTTCTCCTACTTTTATTTCTCAACTGTACCAATGCTAATCCATTCAGGAAAAGCTAACCAGTTTTAGTCCTGTGTTTCACTAACTAGACTGAATGAATTTGATGACATAATTTTTCCTGATTTTTCTTTCTTTTTACTCAGTCCTCAAAATACAGTCGTTCTTGAGTTTGTATACTACTGGTATTTTATGCTCATGTAAAAAAAAAAAAACAAAAAAAAAACAAGAATTGTCCATAGAGGTATTGATATTGCAAGTTTCTAAAGAGGGTAGATGAAGATTTGAGTAAATGACCGTAGCACAGCAGATTTTTCTTCAGTTTCTTGTATTATTTTGTTTGTTTCTTTGCAGCACAATAAATACTTTTCAAATAGTTCAAGTCTGTGAACATTTTTCTTCCTTTATTTAAAATTCTAACATTCAGCAGCACAGATAATACTACATTACTGAAACACTACATCGAATATTCTTAGATTCATTGCATTACAATTCATTGAATTTTTTTTTTCGTGACTTTTTAATGCTTTTCCATTTCTGTTTTGATGCATCACTGTAATACAAATTCACACTAAAATCAGATATAGACTAAGGAGCCTCTCCTTTCAAAATTGTATGTACTTTATAATTTGTCTGTATAATTTGTCATTTAACCCTTAAACATGTTGAACAATGACAAATGATTTTTTAAATATTATAAACTTCTTTTCTGAGTTTAACTTGATAAAAAGTTCATTCATTCATTATCTCCCGCTTATCCTCTATTAGGGTCGCGGTGGGGTTCCCCATGCCCATCCAGGGGAGAACGTCTCGGGGGCTGGGCAGATAGACCCAGGACAGGGCGCCAATCCATCGCTGGGCACACACTCACACAGACACACTCTATAGGGGGCAATTTTGAGAATTCAATTAACTTGATCCATGTTTTTGGATTGTGGGAGGAAACCGGAGAACCCGGAGAAAACCCACGCAGACACGGGGAGAACATGGAAACTCCACCCAGATGGGGATTCGAACCGGGAATCCCTAGCGCTGAGAGGCGAAC
The DNA here is from genome assembly GCA_019802435.1 of Corydoras maculifer. Classification (NCBI taxonomy): domain Eukaryota; kingdom Metazoa; phylum Chordata; class Actinopteri; order Siluriformes; family Callichthyidae; genus Corydoras; species Corydoras maculifer. The sequence continues at coordinate 5,722,523 of JAFMOD010000299.1, read as the reverse complement.
GTGCTAACCACTAAGCCACCGTGCCGCCCTGATAAAAAGTTAAATAATATATTCTTAAATTACCACCTTAAATATGTTAACTAATCCTATAACACGGCAGACAGACAGTGTCACTCTTTGGGTCAATTTCATTAACATGATCGAGACAGCAAAAATTCACTGTTGCAGTGTATGAATTGCATCAGAGAGTAAATCCATCCATTCTACATCACTGAAATTGAGGTTCAATTTGAGAATGGCAGAGTTATTTTATTTGAAAGGGTGATGGGTGATGACTGGAATGATGTGCAGTGTTGTACTGCCTTTAACTTTGAGTTTCAGGCTTGGTTAGATTGACTTTCATGCTCATTCTTCCTGTCATACAGAACTGAAGCCAAAAAATAGTCTGAGCTTGAAAGAAATACAGTGAGTTTATTTGCCACATCAACTGCACCGTGCCAAGAAAATGCCATCAAGCATTTTGCCCTCTAATAGACTTATATGCTGCATCAAAACTGTAAACATATACACACATACTTTTTAATTTATTTAATTATTTGGACTTTTGTTGTGGGCGGCACGGTGGCTTAGTGGTTAGCACATTCGCCTCTCAGCACTAGGGATTACCGGTTCGAATCCCCATCTGGGTGGAGTTTCTATGTTCTCCCAGTGGCCGCGTGGGTTTCCTCCGGGTTCTCCGGTTTCCTCTCACAGTCCAAAAACATGGATCAAGTCAATTGAGTTCTCCAAATTGCCCCATATAGAGTGTGTATGTGTCTGTGTGAGTGAGTGTGTGCCCAGCGATAGATTGGCGCCCTGTCCTGGGTGTATCTGCCCAGCGCCAGAAACGTTCTCCCCTGGATGGGCATGGGGAGCCCCCCGCGACCCTAATACAGGATAAAGTGGAAGATAATGAATGGATGGATGGACTTTTCATGCTGCACTGTGTCATGCTGCACTGTGTCAATAAATTAGTTATTAATTAAATTCCGTGCCTTATTAGCTCTAACTGCCTTCCATGTCTGTTTCTTTTGAGGTGTGACCGGCTTCCTGGAGATCTTCATCCATGGCACTGCCGACAAACACTGATGGAACCTGAATATTAATTGGACTGGCGGTCCTGCAGGACGCCCCCTAATGGACTCATATATAGTTTTCTAGTTTTTAGTTTTTCCATTTGTCAAATTTCCCCCCCCCCCCCCCCCCCCCCCCCCCCCCCCCCCCCCCCCCCCCCCCCCCCCCCCCCCCCCCCCCCCCCCCCCCCCCCCCCCCCCCCCCCCCCCCCCCCTAGAGATTACATGGTGTGATGGGATATTAAAGTGTCATTAGGTGTCAATGTGTTTATCTTTATATCTAGCCTGTGGCTGACCAGTAAACTGTTGAAAGCTCATAAACTCCCACAACATGTGTGTGTGTTATTTGATATTTTATTGTTATTATTAATATTATTTTTGCTTTGAGTTTTTAGCACATGCAACTTTCACTCACATGTCGTATTATAGAACTGGAGCAGGTCCTAAGTTTTTTTCAATTCTGCTGTTGTGATTAAGATTTACTTCTCTATCTCAACTGTGTTTGATTCCTCAGCTGACCATTTTGCCTGGTGCCTGAGTTCCAAGCCTTCTCAGCTGACCTACCCACTAAGACTAAGTCAGAATAAATCATATGCACACTTCAATAGAAATTAGGTTACTCACATGATTTAGGATGGCCTCACTGGCCTTAGACACTTTTTTTATTTGTCTGAATACAAAATGTTTTAATATGAGTTTATTATCAAAATACTAACACAGTTGCTTTTTTTTGGTGGTCACCAGATTACTAACACCCTTTAACCAACTCAGTAATAACCACGGGTAGGTTTTTGTTTTGTGTCTGAACAGTATTCATATATCTGATATAAGGACACCAATGCTGGCAAGCAACTCTGCTCACCTTTGCTTATCAGCAACTTTTTTACTAGGATTTGAGCTTTTTCCTTGTTCCTTCAACATTCTACAAACATGCGAGTAGATCAATTGCCATTACATATTGCCTCGAGTGTAAATGTGTTTTTGTGTCTGCCTTGTGATGGACTCGAGACTTTCACCATATGAGAACTGGGTTGGCTCCAGCTTCTCCCGTGACCCTGATAAGAATAATTGTATTAGTAAATGAATGAACAAACAAGACAAAGTGCTTTGTTGCATTTAGCGATATGTGGCTCTTATGTTCAATATCCAACATAAATCGTACAACCTATGAAAGACAGTTTTACTCATAATTTTTTTAATATATAAATGTTTTTATAAATGTAGATTTTATTGTGATTGTGGCTGCTTTAATATGTTCTATGTGCTTCGCTGTTTACCCAAGATTTACCAAAGTCTGAGGAATTGTGATAAAAGGTCAGTCATCTGAGCTCTGGTGTTGAGTTTACAAACAGCTTTTGCTTATTTAGCACATGATCAATTATTTAAGTATTTGAATGTTTCATAGACCTTAAGAATTCCCTTTATAAAGTCATTCAATATAAACCCATTGCAAGTGAATCAAAAAAGAAAAAAATATATTGCTAAACATTTTTGCTGCTTGTTTCATTCACTGATGAACTCATCATCTTAAAGTGTAAGACAGCATAGAAATGATTTTTATAAAACTGCCACCCACAAATTGTTAATCAACTTCATGTTCTGATTAAGCTGCTATGTCACAGACAGAAGAATGTACGACTGTAGAAACAGTTATTTTATTCATTGTACATTATTGTCTATTTAATGTTATTTAGGTAAACATGATTGAGTCTGTGAGTGAATACTATTTTTACTATGTCAGACACTTATTAATCATGTGTGCATGTCAGTGGCAACATTACACTGTTTACTTTGACATGAATAATTTGTCCAATAAAGATTACATTGTTCAATATTGGTCGATGGTTGAATCCATCCAAATTATTTCTGTCTTCTTTCTGTGATGTAAACGAACAAAATTAGTGGAAAACTGCTTCTAGTTGCAGTACTTTGGGATATTCAAACCTAATTTAAAATCTATTTGTTGACTAGAAATGATTAGAACTCATTAACTATTTACTCTTTCTTTAACTTTATGTTCTGCTGGGAAACTGCCAGATATGTAGATGTTACTTTGACATGTACCATCTACCTGAGCATTGTTGCACACCATGTACACCCTTTCATGAATATGGTGGCTTGATGGCTTTGGAATATGCTCCCTGTCACCAAACAAAAATTCATTCATTTATTCATTATCTCCCTCTTTTATCCTCTATTAGGGTCGCGGTGGGGTTCCCCATGCCCATCCAGGGGAGAACATCTCGGGCGCTGGGCAGATACACCCAGGACAGGGCGCCAATCTAGAACATGGAAACTCCACCCAGATGGGGATTCGAACCGGAAATCAAAATCCGCGGCACCTCACAACTTACAGGAGTTAACAGAATTGCTGTTAACATCTTGGTGCCAGATACCACAGCACACCTTCAGGGGTTTAGTGGAGTGTTTGTCTTTGCGGGTCATGGCTATTTTGGCAGAAAAAGGTGGACCAACACAATATTTGGGAGGTAGCCATACAGTACCATTTATGGTGAGCCTTATATTGATATTTCAGCAAAACATATTTGTGCTGCCTTTATTCTCCATTGTGTCCAGTCTGTTTTAGTAGGACAATGACTCAATTTGCATTAGTTACATCAGAGTGGCTTCATGGACATGGTGTGTGCTTGACCTTTTGGTTACAGCCTAGATTTACCATCTTTTAAAAATGTATAGTGTTTCATGATGAAAAGAAATAGATGACAGTTTTTGTAGTTCCGTGTTTATTAGTTTTCTTGTACAACATGCCATTTTGGACTTTTTAATTCCCGTTCACGACATTTTCTTTGATGAATGTTTGAACATTAGAAGTCAATGTTCTGAACTCCAATAATTTCCAGCTATAAAAATCTGCGTTCATCCACTGGTTGCAATATATAAAACTTGATTTCTTTGATGTTGAACGTGAAATTAAATGGACATTAATTCACACCTTAACACAGTCTTGTTAACATCCTCTTTTTTAAAATAAAAAGTGTTGTAAAAAACTGAGTAGTAATATAAAATGTTCTCCACTATATGATCTATTTTCATATTTACCTAATTTTTAATAATGTTCATTGCAACCTACTTTGAGATGATCTTCTGATCTCTATTCCCTCCATAGGTTTTTCCCTCACCAAAGCTTTTCATCACTGTAGCCTCAGCCTCAGGGCCCATTGTCATTGCTGGCTGTTCAACATCTGATATCACCATCTCAGTAGGCTACTGGAATAAAGACTGGGATGATGGTCATGTCAGGATAGTGAGTGTGTTAAGATTTCTGTTGCCACTATGTCCTGCTTTCCCTTATTTATGTAGACATGGTTGACCTTGTTTCTTTCCCTGCGTGTTTCTGTTCCATCATGTCTGTGTTCCAGTGCACAAAACAAAGTCTATGAAAGTATATTTGAAGAAGTTTTATGTTGGAAACTTGAATCAATTCATCAAGTATTTCAGCTCAGTGTGTTGCTGGATGAATCAACTAAGATTCATATAGACACACTCCAACATTTTGCAAAAGATCTGTTTTAGTCAGCTTAAAATAAGATGTCAAAAAAGTGTAATGTAATGTATAGGTGTCCCAATACTTTTGTTCATGTGGTTTAATATGGAGGAGGGAGAAAGCTTCAAATTTCTTTTAAAAGTATATAGTACGGCGGCACGATGGCTTAGTGGTTAGCACGTTCGCCTCTCAGCGCTAGGGATTCCCGGTTCGAATCCCCATCTGGGTGGAGTTTCCATGTTCTCCCCGTGTCTGCGTGGGTTTCCTCCGGGTTCTCCGGTTTCCTCCCACAGTCCAAAAACATGGATCAAGTTGATTGAATTCTCAAAAATTGCCCCGTTTAGAGTGTGTCTGTGTGAGTGAGTGTGTGCCCAGCGATGGATTGGCGCCCTGTCCTGGGTCTATCTGCCCAGCGCCCGAGACGTTCTCCCCTGGATGGGCATGGGGAACCCCACCGCGACCCTAATAGAGGATAAGCGGAAGATAATGAATGAATGAATGAGTAAATAGTACATATGGTTTAGAATACATAGTAGCTTTAAACTGACATGAAAGAAAATATAAAGTATAAAAACCAGTAATCACTCGTCTATTGAACTGCGATTGAAACATGGTAAAATTAACCACATGGTTTAGTGAATTTCAGGCAGTTATTTCACTTTATTAATGTTAAATTCTTCAGTCCCCCTTCTTCAGCAATGGAAGTTAAAAAGACTTTAATCTACTTTCATCATACACACTCATTAGTGCTCTTCCAGTCATATGATTTGCTTTTAACCTAAGGGTCACATTTTCTGGCACAATCTCAATAGTCAATCTTTTTGCTCAATCGCTTTGTGGTTTTCTTAGAAACATAATAAATGTGTTCCTTTATGGAATTTATTACTACACCAATTGTATCTTATTGTTTAACTCATGTAAAAGAGTTCAGTTTCCTTATTCTTTCATTTCTTTCATAGATTTCCTTCATTTATGTTCATTTCATCTACACTGCCTGAAACATAACAATATTAAAACCAACAAATTAAAATTTGATTTAGACTGATACTTAATGTGAATGTTGTCCATAGTTGAATATATAACTAGTATAAAAAAATAAGTATGAAGTATATTATAACGAATCTACAAATTGTTAGTGAGATGGTATTAAATATTTCATATAAATATTTTTATATATTTAAATATATATTTAAATATGTATATATGTATATATATATATATATATATATATATATATATATATATATATATATATATATATATATATATATATATATATATATATATATATATATATATATATATATATATATATATATATATATTTAAGGAAATAACCAGTCTCTCACACTGCTTTGCTGTGATAGTTTGGGCCATTCTTATTCCAGTCTCTTCCACCGTTCTGTGACTGTTGTGGGTTTCTTGGCCATAACTTTGTCATTAAGGATTTTCCAGTTTCAAGGAACTGCTTTACCCATTTTGCTGCATGACATGGGGCATTATCCTGCATGAAAATTGCATGTGATGAACGCAAGTAAGGAACCACACCTTGTTCAAGAAGGTTTTGACACACAATTGCATTTACTCTGTTATGTAGCTGTATGAGAGGTCCAACTTCTGCCTCCGAAAACATTGCCCAAACCATTTCTAAGAAGCATGTTTTGTGGACAGAGGAGTGGTTCACACAACAGAGTTTATTTTAGATGAAAGCAAATTTATTTTATTTGGGTCTGATGGAAAACATTATGTTTATCAACAAACTGGAAAAGGGCTCAACCCAAAGTTTGCAAAGAAGACCGTGAAACGTGGAGGAGGAAGTGTCATGGGTTGGTAAATAATTTCTGCAGCAGTAGTTAGACCAAAGATATTCCAAAATTTAAATTTAGCTTAATTTTTTTCTCTATTTATTAGTACTTTATGTTATCATGTAACTTAAAATGGGCTACAATGTTTATGAATGCAAAATGAATTACACACTAAATTATATAGACTACTGATGCTAAAAGTGTTTCAGTGGTTATGCAGAATACTGCTATAGTAGTTAATGGTTGCTTATGCGGCTTTTTTGTACATTAAGTAGCAAATATATTATTACACAATATTAATATATTTTTTAAAATGTGTGGTCTTTTGTAGTAAAGATTTTTTTTTTTTTTTTAAATCGGTGATCCTGCACCGTTTGAACACATTCACTATGTTTACATTCACTCCCCTTTAATTTATATTTACTGTCACAAAGCAATTTAAAATCAGAACACAAAACGATGGAGACATTTAGCTGTTGTTTAGTTATTGTCCAATTATGTGAGGCCCACTATTTGCACTCATCAAATACCCACATTTTTTGTGCTTTTAGTCATATAGAGAAGTCTAAAAAATCATATTTAAAAACATATATCTTTATATCGCCAGTGGGCGACACGGTGGCTTGGTGGTTAGCAAGTTCGCCTCTCAGCACTAGGGATTCCGGGTTCGAATCCCAATCTGGGTGAAGTTTCCATGTTCTCCCCGTGGGTTTCCTCCGGGTTCTACGGTTTCCTCCCACAGTCCAAAAACATTGATTAAGGTCAATTGAATTCTCCAAATTGCCCCATATAGAGTATGTCTGTGTGAGTAAGTGTGTACCCAGCGATAGATTGGTGCCCTTTATATCGCCAGTGGGCGACATGGTGGCTTGGTGGTTAGCACGTTCGCCTCTCAGCACCTAGGGATTCCTGTTTCGAATCCCAATCTGGGTGGAGTTTCCATGTTCTCCCCGTGGGTTTCCTCCGGGTTCTACGGTTTCCTCCCACAGTACAAAAACATTGATTAAGGTCAATTGAATTATCCAAATTGCCCCATATAGAGTGTGTCTGTGTGAGTGAGTGTGTGCCCAGCGATAGAGCCCCCCCGTGACCCTGGTAGAGGATAAAACGGAAGATAATGAATAGATGGATAAATATATCGCCAGTGCAGCGAAGAAAACTGTAGTTTTGTTGATGTTCAGGGCAGACGCCGACAGTCACGTGTTCAAGTGTAACAGCGTCTCACGTGGCTGAGCAGCGCGACTGAAAGCCGATTGAAAAACAGCTTTTAAAGCTTGTCTTTTAAAATAGGGTCAGAAATTGATGTCTGAGGTGAAAGATAGTTTCGGGGGGAAAACGGAATTGACTGAGTGTTATTATCTTCTCGCTGGACGCAGTGTGCTTGATGGTTATAGTAGCGTTAAAGCAAAACCGACAGGTCTCTCGGGCTTCAGACGTTTTAATGCTTGAAGTGTAAACAGCGGAAACGAACGGAACAGTGAAATGTAGCTTTGGAAATCTGAACGCGTTGGAAGGCTGCAGCACATCTCGGGGCAGCGTTTTCACACTTAATGCTAATGATCTCAACCATAACGCCTTATCCTGCGGCGCCTGGGAAAACTGCGCGCACGCACACACACACACACACACACACACACACACAGGAGCACACCGAGCTTGAAACCCACTGAACTCCTGCATTGTCAGTTATCCTCCGGGTCGCGAACGTCCACTATTGTTCGGTGGTGAAGGTTTACAGCTGCCTGTCACTATGTCGGACCTGGAGACGCGCTGCTTTCTGGACAAGAAGTCGGTAACCAGCGAGCATTACAGGATGCGCAAGCGGCGGGAGATGCTGCTGACGCAGGTGTGTGTGGTGTGCGGAGTTCTGCTGGCGGCCCGGTGCATGTCTGCGCTTCTAACCACTTCAGGTGAGTGAACACGGCGAGCGTGGAGCAATTCATCAGCAGCACGACTTTGATTTTCTCAACTTGTCCATCCATCCAACCATCCATCATCTTCCGCTTTATACTCTACTAGAGTCGCGGGTGGGGGGTTCTCCATGCCCATCCAGGGGAGAACATTTCGGGCGCTGGGCAGATACACCCAGGATAGGGCGCCAATCTATCACTGGGCACACACTCCCTCACACAAACACACTCTATATGGGGCAATTTGGAGAATTCGAATGATACATGTTTTTGGACTGTGGGAGGAAACCGGAAAACCCGGAGGAAACTCATGCGGAAACAGGGAGAACATGGAAAGTCCACGCAGATTGGGATTCGAACTGGGAATCCCTAGTGCTGAGAGGCGAACGTGCTAACCATTAAGCCACGGTGCCGCTCTCAACTTATTGTTTAATGATAATATAGATACAATGGTTTTGGTTTTGTGCACAGCGTTTTTCCGCAACTGTTTGTGTTGGATGGGTTTAGATGTTGCAGACTGATGTCCGAACAGGTGCCGCAGGTTATAATGATATTTCTGTCTTTCCTTTTAGTTATTAGTTAGTTAATATATGTGTTTTGATTAATAGTTTTTTTATATATAAAAACTTACACAAAATGATTGAGTACATACAAACCCCAGTTTTTTTCCTGGAACTTGAAACCATGACTAAAAAGGAATTTTAGTACATTTTAGAACTAAAAAAGTTTAAACAAGAATGACTGCTTATTTTTAATTATTTGAGTTAGAACTGCCAAATTCACACATGCTCTTTTATAAAAACTTGTGCAGTTAAAAACATTGGCATCACTACATTTCGTTCAGAAATTGCCTGACATATTCCAGAACTGCCCAGCGATGGATTGGCGCCCTGTCCTGGGTCTATCTGCCCAGCGCCCGAGACGTTCTCCCCTGGATGGGCATGGGGAACCCCACCGCGACCCTAATAGAGGATAAAGCGGGAGATAATGAATGAATGAATATTCCAGAACATTGTTGAACTTACAAATGCTTTGGTATTTAGAAGTTTGATTTAATTTGCACTGGAGCAACACACACACTCACACAGACATCTGAAATAATTTCATACAAATCTCCAAACATATTCCAGTTAAAAATATTGGCACCTTTCAAAATTGTAATTCTATAATTTACAAAGATGTTTTGGGTTTTTTTTTTTGATGCCTTGACTGTGTACATGGTGTCATGAAACCTAAAGTGTACAAAATAAAAGAATTAAAACTGATTAAATATCAGTTATTGTTTTCAAATAAATATTAGTTTGATGGTGGTTATGATTTTTCCAGTCTGTTTCCGAAATTCTGCATTGAATTATTTCCCAGAGTACCAAACACAAAAGGAAAAGGAAAATCATGGACAGGTTGGTCTGTTGCAAAGTAAAGACACAGACAAACACATTTACACCTGGAGCAATTTCGTGTTGCAAATGAACCTACTAGCATGTTAGACTGTGCGTAAAAGCTGAAACTAACCAAAGCAGAAAAGGGGGAAACAAGCATCAGACTAACATCTCGCTGTGAGGGGATAGTGCAAGCCACTGCACTTGTCTGAAATGGCATCATGTCTTTTTTTGTAGGCTGTTATTGAATTGTTATTGAAAAAAAATAACACTAAACCCTTGTTATACATGATTTTAGCTGGCTTTAATTATTTTGCTAAAATTCATTTTATTTAATTCTTGACTTTTAAGTAATATAACTGTACACATAACAAGAAAGACATAAGTCATTTGAATACATACATACAATATCTTGACAAAATATAGTGATACACAACTCGTAATCATTGAATTTGGGTGATTCATTCTGTTTTTTTATTTCATTATACATGTGTATAAAATTGAGCACTTAGTCATGTAATTTGGACAAAATTATCTAAAAGTGACAATAACAGTCCAGCATGACTGTGCCCTAGTGCACAAAGCAAGATCAATAAAGACATGGCTGGGTGAGTTTGGTTTGGAAGAATTTCACAGACCATATAATACCCTGGCTTCAACCCCATCAAATGCCAATCCACTAGAAAAGTGATTGTGAGCCTCTTGTCCAACTTAAGTGTCTCACCTCACAAATGTTTATCTATAATGTCCCACAGACACACCTCAATATCTTGTAGAATGTTTATATAGACCAATATAAAAAGAATCCAAACAAAAATACACTATATTTGACTTTTGCCAGGTATCAAACGCAGGACTTGCTTGTTGTGAGGTTGGAAAGTTAAGTGCTTCTCCACCATGCTTCACTTACACTCCTGGGAAATTACACCCTCCTTAAATTTTATAGTTTAACGTATTGAGCATCCTTAGAAAATCTATAAATCTAAATAAATACACATGCAGATAAACAATGGCACACAATAAATATTATGTTTTGTGATCATTGCTCAAGCACAGGTTTGCCAAATCATTCTTTTGCAGATTTGATTGTGTATTTGGGATCTTTGTTCTTTTGCGTGATCCAGTTTTGAGAAAGCCTTAACTGTTTGATAGCTGGCCTTATATTTAAATTTAGAATACTTTTGAATACAGAGGTGTTGATGGTCAACTCAATGACTACAAAATCATCACCCCTTCATTGCTGTTTTGGATAATCTATATAAAGTCTTTGTGCTGATATGCTCTGTTTGGTTTTTAGCTAAATGTGAGGGTGTGCATTATTTCCAACTAGTTCCAGTTTGATCTCATTTTTCCTAAGGACATGGTTCCAGACATTTTTTTTTGTTTGTTCAACTGTGCAAACCTAACTTTGTTGCAATGTTTCTTTTTGCTTGTGTTTGGTTCTTTCTTGGCATTGTGTTCAAATGCCTACACCAGCAAACTTTTATAACAAAAGCTTTGATGGTGATACTTTCTGATGATACAAGCATCAGCAAACATTACCCGTATGTTACTTACCCAAGTATTTTCAATGCATTCTGGTACGTGTACAATTTTTTTACACACTGCTTCAGCATTTTTGCTTCATTGTTTTTTTGTTTTTATACCTAAATAGTGACATAGTGTCATTTGTCCTGTCTTTACTTTATGTCCTGCATTTGTAGACTTTCAATCATATAATTTTTCTAATTATGTGCTTATACATAAAAAAAAGAACTGTTAGTAAGTTCTCCATTTAGTATGGTGAAAATCTTTAAATAACACATTTTTTGTAAGTGAATAAAAATATATATATATTCACATTTTCCCTAAAAAAATTATTACATGTGACATACATTAAGTGCTAAAGGTGCCATTTCTTGCCAGTTATCTCGCAATTCTTTTAGTTGCATGATTGTATTCTATTAGGTTTATTTATTTTTTAATTTTTTTTACTTAAAATATCTATCTATCTGTCTGTCTGTCTCTCTGTCTGTCTATTATATATAGATATAAGAATAGCTATTTTTTATAACAGTAAAGGGTGAATAATTTTAAAGTGTTTTATCTTTCAATAATGTGTAGGAACAGTGATAAATTATAGAATTTATATAATTCAGTCTAAGCAAGTGAAATACTTATAAGAAACTGTGCCAAATAGGTTTTCATTGCTTAATAAAACAAAACTTTAGGCTTGGAGGGATAATTCATAAGCAGGTATAAAAAAGGTATAAAAAAGTGTTTTTGAAAATTAATTATTCCTTACTTTCTAATTACATTTATAGCATTCTGGCGACATGATGTGATTGGGACTGTGTGGAAATAGAATTATAACAATTTTTTAAAACATATTTCAGTCATTTGTCTTATGTGGTCCTAGATTGGCTATGTATTAAACATGTGAGCATACAACTTAACAGAAAATGATCAGATTAGAATTAATGTGCTATTTATGCATCTGCTATGTGACACTCTTATCAGCCAGCACTGGCAATGCCCCCAAAACATTGGAGCAGAGCAACAGCAGTGCCACCAGTCAGTTAAAAATGGAAAAATTGTTGATTTGCTATATATTTAAAAAAAAAAAAACCTTGTTTTTAACTAACTAAAAGTAACTTGAAAGTAAATTAAAATTATACAATCTCTGTATAGAACTGCACATCACTATTGCAGGCTTCTTTCTTTTACTTAAACAAATCTTGGATCATCTGTGCCAGCAGTAGCTTACATGTAATATTATACACATATTATAATTTTATCCTCCCATTTCCAACCTGATAATGCACAGCTGGTGAACTACTTTCCCCATGCCCATCCAGGGGTGAACGTTTCGGGTGCTGGGCAGATACACCCAGGACAGGGCGCCAATCTATCGCTGGGCACACACACTGTAGGCTCACTCACACAGACACACTCCATATGGGCCAATTTGGAGAATTCAATTGACCTTAATCCATGTTTTTGGACTGTGGGAGGAAACAGGAGAACCCGGAGGAAACCCAAGTGGAAAGGGGAAGAACATAGAAACTCCACCCAGATTGGGATTCGAACTGGGAATCCCTAGTGCTGAGAGGCAAATATGCTAAATATGCATAAAATGAATATAATATTAGGTAAAATTTATCCATGCGAATATCTTATTCAGAAAATTATGTTAAAAATGTGAAGTGGAAGCCTGTCTGTGCTTGGATATACATTGTTTAACAACACTATCATATATAACAAAAATAATGTGTAATATGTTGGTTGACTCCTCTGAGATAAAATAAAATATGTGTGTTTGTGGCTGTTTCAGGTCATGTTACAGTAATTCCTGGGCACTCAACTACATCTTTTGATCGATTGGGTCGAAGACTGTTAGTGACTGTGGACAATGAGACAGAGGAGAAGAACTGCTCAGATGCAGGTGAATGTGCACATGCTTACTCAGAAAAAGATAGAGCAAGATTTGTCATCGTGAGTCTTTTGCCACATCTGCAGATATTATGCATAGAAATTATTTGAATTGAGTCTTTGTATAAAGCAATGAATTCAATTTGCACTTTGTCATCTAGGAAGTTGAATTTTAGATTTAATTTTATGGTTTTCTGAAGAGTGGGCCTCTGCAGGCAAATTAGTCAGCTGAGACTCTGGCATGAACAGAATTATGGATAAACCAAAGCATTCAAAAACTCTAGATGACATACTGAGCCTTTTCCTACTGCATTAGGCTTGGGGGTGAGTCCCTACTGTTAAAAAGAACCTATGTGCTGATTTGAATGTGATTAGATTGCTGCGATTTTTAGTCACATTATTTAAAAAAATATACAGAAGTTAAAGCTGCCTCGTGCATAGCATAATAGAAGGCATTCAAGTTATTTTCGGCCTTTGCCCAGCTCTGCTTAATCCTGACTGAATCAAATGGGATTTTTTATTTCACACGAGGAAGTAAAAATATGTGGGGGTAGGGGGTTTGGATTCATGTGACATTGTCAAATACAGTGATTTTTATGCTTGAAATCGTTTATCAGATATGTTTCAGGACGGCGTTTATTGCTGTGGAATAGGCACAACAACATTGTATTCACTCTGAAATAGTATACAACAAAAGCATTACACAAGTTTGTCAAATGTTTTCAAAAGATGTTTTGTTTGTTGTCTATAGATGTAAAATTTTCAATTAAATAGTTAAACAGGACAGTTAAGTTATAAGATGTGTTTAATTAACAGTTCAAATTGATTGGACTCTTAGGTTAAGAGTGAATGTACAGTTAGTTGATGGACTATATCTACTGTATATGGTTAGGAAATTTAGGAAACAATTGGATTGCAAGCAGTAAATTTTATGAAATCTTGCAGACTGGGTATTATTATTATTATTAGATTTCATAGTATAATAGAAGATGATGACGGTGGTAATGATGTATGGAATTATTTATGAGGTTAACTGCAGAAAAGCGAATTTTAAGTACAAATAACTGTAGATAAAAATGGAAATGTCATTGTGCTGTTAAAAGGAATTCCAGTAAGTCTTGTTATAGCCCAGCATCTATGCGTTCCTGTAAACATCTCTCATCCATAAAAAATCTGTAAGTGCTTTAGTATGTGGTGCAGAACAGCCAAGTGTTTGCGGTTGTCAGAGTTAAGTGCAGGAGGGGTTGTCAGTGTGGCATTACAGAGCCTGTTTTAAAACCTATGCACATTTAGTTGTTATTTTTGTCCTGAGGATCAGGATTATATTCAATTTAATTGTATATTTTTAAAAAAGTAAATACAGTATGGTTAATAAAATAACATTTACACATCTTCACCAGTTACTTGTTTTACTCATCATTGTTTCTTTGCATCTATTTTATCAGCTTCACTTAACACTAAATTGGCAAAAGTGTTCGTTCGTTTGTCTTCGCATGCATATGAACTTTAGTGACACCGCATACATAATTTATAAGTTTTAATATAATGTCCTATAACAGCTCCTTTTGACAGGCTTTTACTGCAGTATGGATGATCAACCATCACACAATTGATACCTGCTTTTAAACAATGCTGTGGCATATTATTAGAAAAAGTTAAATAGAGGAACAAATAACATTTAATCTGTAATTGAGATTTACATATGTTTCATAAACAGAATTAATAAAATAGACAGTGAGTATAGAAACAATTAGGTATACCTGATACAGTGACCAGTAAGTGGATGAAACAACTGCACAAATTTAATCAAATTTCACTGTAAGCCAGATGATCAGTAGTATATAATCATTGCAGTTAAGAAGTACTTGAAATAGAAACTTCATATTCAACAGCATGACTTGAGCAACAGTGTCACGCTTTGGCTATAGAAAATATAAATAAAAGAGTTTTAGCAGGCATATACCTGTGTTATTCTCCCTTTGACTGTGGAAAATGTAAGAGTAAGAGATTCTATCTATTTAATTGTGGTATGCTAAGTCAAGGGCAAGCAGAGGTCATATTTCTGGACCAGATAAGCAATGTATATTTGTATGTGTGTGTATCTGTGTGTGAGTGTGTAGGTGTATACTAGATAGAAAATTTATAGAACTAAAACTAAAACCTGTTTACACTCACACTGAGAGACCTTTACAAGCTGATCAAGACATATCATAATGTTAGAGTGAGAATATGGTTGAGCTTAGATTATTTTTGCGGTAGTAGTTTATTTTTGCGGTAGTAGCAAATTTTCTTTAAATCAACAAAAGTCTGTTTAAAGTCTCCACGATGCATTAAACCAAACGTATGTTTATGCATGCTTGCATGTGTGTTTGCTTAGTTGTGTGCATGTACATGACTACTAGTGTTGATGTTGCAATACATCATTATTTGATCGCTTTTGACTGCTGAGTGCCTACAACTTTGTGGTAACTTTGTGTTTCAGTTCTCAAAGCAAGGTTTATAAAAGCATAGTTGGGTAAGTTTAGTATGGAAGAACATGGCCTACCCACAATGAGCCCTGACCTTAACCCCACTAAATATCTTTGGGATAAGCTGCTACAGGGATTCTGTGCCAGACCCTCTTTGCTTAGCATTAGTGTCATCAGTTCTTCGGGATTAATGGGCAAAAATTAGTCACAATTTAAAATGTTATAGTCGCGGGGGGTTCCCCATGCCCATCCAGGGGAGAACGTTTCGGGCACTGGGCAGATACACCCAGGACAGGGCGCCAATCCATCACTGGGCACACACTCACTCACACAAACACACGCTATATGGGGCAATTTGGAGAACTCAATTGACTTGACTGTGACTTTTGGACTATGGGAGGAAACCGAACCCGGAAGAAACCCACGCGGACAACATGGAAACTTCACCCAGATGGGGTTTCGAACCGCGAATCCCTAGCGCTGAGAGGCGAATGTGCTAACCACTAAGCCACTGTGCCGCGCTTAGTGAAACAACACGTAAATTATTTCATTAATGTATTTATGATAGCTGCTGTTTGTACAATATAAAATACCTGCAAAACACTAAAAAATGGCTATGATAAATGCATATTGTTTATAATTTGAGCATGAAATGCCTTTACAGATGCAGGTTTTGCACTTTTTGTTGCAAACGGTTTTTCTTTGACACACACTCAGCAGTCTATTCATTTTTATAATAAACAAACTGAAAAGTGGGGCTAGGTTTCCATTGTTTTTTTGGTCCATCTCAAAGACTTTGTGACAGTAAAGTTACTTACTTATTACGTATTCTTGCAGCAGTGGACTGTATTAAATGTCATGTGGCATTGTCTTTTGCAGTAACATGACAGTCTGTTAGTAAAATGCCGCCTGAGGATTTAATGGCTACACACATTCAACAATGGTTTCTTTTCTTTGTGAACAGAGACTTTCCCTGACTCCCTAAATCTTTCATGATATGACCTAAATACTTAGCCGTTTTGTACTTAGAAACATTGTCTTTCAACAGACTGACAAATCTCTTACATAGTGGTGAACCATAACCTATTTCTTTTTGTCTTGTTTTATACGTAAACCTGTTGACCTTACTTGTTACTGGTTAAATGGCTTAAAATTATGGAAACTTAACAGTGTTACTATAACCTTTTCAGTTTATTTTTTTTTTGTCTCTCACAATTTTTATGTGTTTTAAGTAAAAACCTATTTATTACTTATTAATTATTATTAAAATTTAACTTAGTTAAATTGAACTTAATCAAGATTTAACATTTTGCCCTTTTTGTAATTTTTGCAGTCTTACAAGTATCTAAATTTGATGGTTGGGGCCAGAATACAGGGCAGGTCAAGGGCCTTGATCAAGGACCTACACTGTTAACTTTAGTGGATCCGATATTTGAACCCATAGACTTTATAGCCCAATACTAATCACAGCCTGAAACAAATTTGAATTTAGTTTTTAATGCATTCTACTGTTCTTACACGCAGACACGGGGAGAACATGGAAACTCCACCCAGATGGGGATTCGAACCGGGAATCCCTAGCGCTGAGAGGCGAACATGCTAAACACTAAGCCACCTGGCATTGAATTGAACATTAAAATTAATTATTTATCTTAAGTGTTTCAAAAATAGAAATAAACATAAAAAACAGGGTTTGTATAACAGGAAACTGTTAATAATTTGGAAAATTTTAATAGAAACAGGTTTATATATTTAATCTGTCAAAGCAATTTATATCCACAGTGGCCAAGGTCAATTGTGTACAATTTGGTAAGCTAGTGCTCTAAACCTGCTGTAATGAGTCTTCACATTTTCTGTATAGTTTTCTTTCTTGCAAACCTCCTTATATCTTTTCTTTTCTATCTTTCACAATATGATGCTGCTCAATTGTTCAATTTAAGCGAAGAATTTGCTTGACAAAAGCCAGTCACCTGGAACAGTGGGACCTTTAGCAGAAAGAAAAGTACAGCTGCAGCAGAAAGTAATCTATGATCACCAGACATGACAAGCTGCTTTTGCGAAAAGTGATATTTTTCTTCACTTCTGGATAAAACGTTTTTTAGACTATGTTGCGAGTTCCAGGCCTTGTGAGAGCAGGGCAGAGATAAATATGACTTTCCCTTCAGACTGGGCTCACATGGCCAATGAACATTGACACATGGGCCATCGTTCTCTAGAGATTTATCCAGGTCTCCAAGGGCACAAGCCTTGGGTGACAGATGGACAATAAAACATCAAGGTTCAGTTCAGTGCAGTTAGGCTGTGAATAGCCCAATGGGACTTTCTGAGAATTACTTCAGGCTGAAGCTATTCCTCAAATCCATCCCCAAGGCAATATCATTTATGCACCATCTAGTGTATAATTTTAGCTTAAAAAACTCCTGTTTGTTCATTTTTAGGAAAATGTAGGTTGTATGTTGTATATTTTTATAGTGTGCTTTAACTGTCCTGTTGCATGAATAGGTTTTTATCGGTCTTAAGCTGTTGGATAGATAGTTGGTATGGGGTTGTTTTCACCAAATGAGATGCAGTGATTTATTTGCAAACAATTTCACTTTGGAATAAAAATAGCCATGTACCAATTCCTGGATGGGCAGCAATATAATAGAATGTTTCAGTTAACCAAGGCCTATTACCTGATTGCTACATACTGTCCTAAGTCCTTTTTGTCAACAGTAAGGCTGTACTTAAATTTATTGAATTTTAACTTGTTACATTATGTTTGCATTTTGACTTCTTCACCTTTGTTAAATAAATATTTTTCATAAGTTGTTGTTTATCTGCGGTTGTATTGCCTTGTTTTAAAGATATTCTGAAATTTAAAAAAAATCTATTTCTGTTGTATGTTACACATATAAACCCTTTTTTGCAGCCATTCATGAATTCCCTGAGGATATGTTCACAAACCAAGAAAGAAGACGAGGAGCTGTCCTGTTGCATGTATTCGCGGTAAGAGTGTGTGCAAGCATGCTGTCAAAATGTGAAAGCAGTGCTATATTGTGTTATGTACTTGTTTGTCTTAAATATGTGTCTGCTTTTCTACCACAAACTTACTGAGTAAAAACATAAACAAGGTTTAGCTGACTCCAGCTGTCTCCTGAGGAAATTAACACTAATGAAATTTGTATTTATGTCAGATAGAATATATGGGAGGCCTTAACACTGACTGATACAATATAGTGCATTGAAAAGACTATATAATGTGATAATAAGTCCATGTCAATGAATGCAGTTCAATTGTTGACTATATAACTGTTTTAAGGTAAATGGATCCTTTTTATTTATAAGTTAAAGTCAGAAAACCTTTAGAATAAAGATTGCACAGTTATAATATATAAATCAATATGCATGAAAAAATTGCTTTTTGTGAATGTTGTGTTTGAGAGTGATTAAATCATTAAAATACACTGCTAAACAAGAATAGTTAAGAATATTGGATACTCTTAGAAAGTTTTCAATAATATGTGGCATTTTAAAATTTGTGAACCCTTTATTTTTTTGTCTAGATTTCTGCCTACATTTAACCTAAAACTCAGATTTTCTAAAAGTCCCAACAGTAGATAAAGAGATCTAAATCAAAAAAATGATACAAGAATGTTATAGTAATTTATTTAAATAGAATCGTGATCTAATTGTACATATCTATGAGTTGCAAAACTATGTAAACATGTATTAACTAATAGGATAATAATGAGGTGTAAGTGGAGACCCTATTTTAGTTAAAGAACAAGGATCTTTACAACACATGTTTTTGAAAGTGTATCGTAGCATAAACAAATAAGATTAATGAGAATCTGAGAGGAGTCGTTACTGCTCATCAAGTGGCAAAATGTTACAAAACAATTTCTGAAGAGTTTTGACACCAGCTATTCAAAGTAATTCGAGACCATTATTACCCTCCGCGAGTTGGTCGACCAACAAAGATCATGCCAAGAGCAAGCTGAGTTATAGGTATGATGGGTTAAAAAGAAACTTATGGTAATTTATGGTGTGTATGGCAGGGTTTAAAAAAGAATGCTGCTGCTCTTCAAAAAGAAAATTGCTTCCTACCTGCAGTTTGCGCAAGATCACATGGACACCCTAAAAAAGTCTGATTACATCTGTTTTAGAACCATTGTGTTTAGAGAAAAATATGATGGTTGTTTATGATTATGTTTCATCATATTGATGAACAGTAAATTCTAAATAATACCAGCAAATTTTAATGGAAAATATTAGAGCATCTTTCAAAAAACTGCATCTCATGAAAGTAGTAAGCCATGTAGCAAGAAAATGACGACTTTAAGCACACAAGTTGTTACATTAAAATTGGTTAAAAATAATTAAGTTAATGTTTGGAAATTAACAAGTCTATGCAAAATGACCTAAACCAGGCAGTTCATGGAAAAAATCCACCAACATTAGTCCTGACGCTATTTTGTCCAGTGAAAGAGGCTAAAATTCTTCCAAGCTGTTTTGTGGGACTGATCAACAATTACTGGAAACCTTTAGTTGCAGTTAATGCCTGTATGTGTATATGTATTCATCTGACTTTAAATAAAATTTATTTTCTTTTTAGGCTGTATATATGTTTCTTGCACTAGCAGTTGTATGCGATGACTACTTTGTAACATCCCTGGAAAAGATCTGTGAGGTAAGAGAGTGTTTCCTAGCATTAGATCTAAACAGAAGATTGTGTTGTTGAACAGATTTTTAAATTTACTCTTAATATTGCTTTTTCAATGGAAACAAGAGCTTCACTTTGCATTCATTACAGATGTGACATTACTTTGCACAAATTGTATACTTTTGTGATCTGGCAGAAACTACATTTGAGTGAAGATGTTGCTGGAGCAACTTTCATGGCAGCTGGAAGCTCAGCTCCTGAACTTTTTGCTTCGGTTATTGGTGACAAACATACACACCTGCACACACTAACATACACATGTTTATGTGGGACACTTTGTGTTATTGTAGAACTTTATATATTTTACAGGTGTATTCATCACCCATGGAGATGTGGGTGTAGGCACTATTGTGGGTTCAGCAGTTTTTAACATTCTTTGCATCATTGGTGTTTGTGGAATCTTTGCTGGTCAGGTGAGTGACAATTTTCGTTGTAAATGAACTTATAACTGTTTTATTTTAAGTTTATCAATTATATTGTTACAAACTCAAAATAAAAGTTTAATATATATTTTTTTTTTTACTTATTTTGCGTAATAAAAGTTTATTGTTATCTGCCTGTTAAAAATCTTTGTCTAATTTTCTGAAGGTTGTGTGTCTCACCAAGTTTTCTGTGTTTCGGGATTCCCTCTACTACACTCTGTCTGTTATAGCACTTATTGCTGTGAGTATGTTGCTGAGTTTAGATCAGTTTAATTAAAAATGCTCTTAAGAACACTTCCTTGGAACAAGATATTTTCTTAAAACATTCATGACATTGATTTAATAAGATCTTACAAGCTGTTTGTAACATAATTAGCTGAACATCTAGTTTAGAATGAGAAGAGATTTAAGACAATTGATCAATAATGGAATAAATATGTAATATGAGCAGCAGCACAACCTTTGACTTTTTTTATTAAAGAAAGGGAAATCATTATGACACATATGTGTGAATGTGTTTGTGTTTTAATAAAACCATGACATCTAAATTGAAAATAGCAATTGAGCCTTTACTTCAATATCTACCTCAAGCTTGTGTTGTGTTCTTCATTTACAGTTTATTTATGATGGGAAAATTGTATGGTATGTACCCTTGTAATTTTTTATATGATTAATTTGTTTGTCTTGGCTTTGTGAGGAAATTTATCGTTACTTCTCACTTATTTTGATACAGGTGGGAAAGTCTGGTGCTCATGCTAATGTATGTTGGGTACATAATCATAATGAAGTAAGTTCATGAATTTACAACTAATAAACATTATTAACATATAAATGCACAGGGTATGCAATAATTATTTTAGGTACATGTACTAATTAATATATAAGGAATATTTAAGTTCAATTCAGTTAAAGTAAGATGCAAATTATTGTACGTATAGTCAGCACAATAAAATTGTCTATACTTATCTATATAGCAAACAACTTTGGCAAGAGAAATGTACAAGGATCATTATTATTCATCACACAATCTAGGCAAAGGTTTTTTTTTTTAATGATCTACAGCAGAGAAAGTTCAGGGCTCTGCACAGGAGTCCAACAGTGGCAGATTGGCAGTGTTGGGGCTTGGACTTAAAATTTAACCTTGTTCTCCAATGGCGAGTACATTAAATACTATGCAGTTGTCTCAATTTGTTAGAAAATTGTTTGCCAAAGGACAGAGGTTATGAGAATTGCTCAAAGTCCCCTAATAGCAGTTTGGCAGAGCTTTAAACATCAGAGGTTTAGACCCTTACTTCCTCTTATTTATGGAGTGCTTAAAACCTAACTTAGAAACAACAGAGCACATGAAGAAAAGTACATTTTAAACAAAGCTTAAGTTTTTGAAAAACATATCAAGTTCTGCATAGATATTATGGCTTTCATATAAATGAATATTTTAAACATCTCGTTAACAACAGTTGAATGAGTGCTTAAAATACTGTAAGTTGTCTGGACTCAGATCCAAGCAATTCAACTGCAGATAATTTTAAGGGATTGGAAGGTGGAACTGGGGATACATGTCCTCACTTTGGCTCATTCCTATCCTATTCTCTGTTTCCATAATGATCCAGTAGGCTAGACAACGTTGCATTTAATAGGTTATAATAAGTTATAATTTGATAACCTAAAAAGAAATAACACCGATTTAGCAGATGGATATTATGTATTACATTTACTGTCATTTAAAATTAGTCCCTCATTGACTTTCTTTTGCTCAGACTGATGTAAAATTATAGCTGGACCACTAGCTATTGTTCCATCATCATGAGTTCATTCTTTACAATCAAGATCTGGTTTTAAAAGATCCTAATTATTTACATAAAACAGGTCACCTAATCACTTTTCCAGAAGCAAATTTCAGCTTTAAACTATCTGTTTTTCGTAGATATTTAGTATCTTCTGCATGTTATAAATAATTAATATTGGATCAATTTCCTTGACAAAGTGTTTGTCTTATTTTGTTATTTTGCTAAATCGCCTTCAAGGACTTTTTTCTTTTTTTCCCATAATATTCTTAAGGAAAATTGTCTGATGTTAAGTGTGTATTTTGATGAAGTATAGCACATTCCAAAGGCCTCTTTTGGCTTGTTTGCAACATAAGTTTTAAAGTTCCAGTTGAAATGTAAGTACGTAAAGTAACTAGTGTTTTTTGTGATTGTAATAAAGAAAAAACTTATTAGTTTAGTTTTACAGTAGCGGATTTGACTATTCTCAGTTATTTAGCTGCCATGGCTAAACGTAAAAATACTTACAAATATACGCCTCTACAACCAGTACAGGACTACTAGGTAAATATGTAAAAATGTGCTTCAGGTAAAGTTTTATCTGTGTCTCAGGTTTAACACCAGAATGCAGAATTACTTTTCTGGGAAGGAGGATAAAGTTATTACCAATGGTAATGCCGGGATCAGGGAGTTGGATGATGGTAATGCATATTATGAGGAGTTTTGGGATGATCCCTCTTGGCCATTACTCAGATCAGGTAAGGGTAACTAGACAGGCTTCATCTCGGCACCTTAGAAACCTAATCCTGTTCCTTCTGTAATTCTCTAATAAAATAACAATGACAGTGATATAATTTTATGAGACTAACACTATTTTCTTGTCTCTTTCTTGCCAATTTGAAGCTTTTCTGCCTACCCATACTCATACCAGCTTTATCCGCTCCAAATGGTGTGTAATATAGAGAATGAGCCAGTGCTGGCCTTCTTGGTAGTTTTTATTATTTCTATTTTCTGAACATGTCTTAAGCAGCCCTGTAACATTCTCTTTGAAGCCTGTCTCTTTAGCCTTACTAATCTCACCTGCTTTCCACTTCAGAGCATTCGTTTACATTGTGACCAAAAACCTGTGACTAAGTGAATTTGCTTCTGTTTTGCATTTTTCTCAAGTTGCAGTG
This sequence comes from Corydoras maculifer, assembly GCA_019802435.1. NCBI lineage: Eukaryota > Metazoa > Chordata > Actinopteri > Siluriformes > Callichthyidae > Corydoras > Corydoras maculifer. The sequence goes on along the minus strand of JAFMOD010000299.1, from coordinate 5,698,928 downwards.
TTTGCACAGAATGACTCAGACTTCAAACCATTCCAACAGCTACTTGAAGTACCATAAAAAGTGCAGACTGACTTTAAGTTTTATCCACAGTCACTTGACCTAAACCTCATCAAGCAATTACATATAGGGGCAGGTTGTTTTTGTTAACAGATGGTGATAAGAAAAACCAAACACAAAGAATATGTTGTCCCAAATTTTAGATTTACTGTCTCTGCATAGTCAAGTTAATAGTGGAAAAGTGTTTAATAATTTCTGTGCAACTTTAATGAAATGTAAGGAAATTCTTCATTCATTCATTATCTCTCACTTTATCCTCTAGTAGGGTCGCGGTGGGGTTCCCCATGCCCATCCAGGGGAGAACGTTTCGGGTGCTGGGCAGATAGACCCAGGACAGGGCGCCAATCCATTGCTGGGCACACACTCACTCACACACACTCTACTGTATATGGGGCAATTTTTGGAGAATTAAATTGACTTGATCCATGTTTTTGGACTGTGGGAGGAAACCGGAGAACCCGGAGGAAACCCACGCGAACACAAGGAGAACATGGAAACTCCACCCAGATGGGGATTCAAACCGGGAATCCCTAGCGCTGAGAGGCGAACTTGCTAACCGCTGAGCCACCGTGCCGGCGTGTAAAGGAAATTGCTAACTCAATTAAGCATATAATATGCTTTTATCAACACATTTTTTTAATCTTTTACCCAATGTTCCCTTCTCTTTCTTTCAACTGAGACAACATTGTGTTTTAAATGTGCCTCAGTTGGGAGGATCAAATAATTACATTAAGTACATTCAGTCATTTAGCAGCATTCTTAGGCTACTGCTAAACAAACATTCACAAAATAAAACCTTAGATTTTAATCTTATGGATTTATAATAATTCATTCTAAACACATAAATATAATATTAATAATACAAATCCAGATGAATAAGGAGGATTGCATCAGGAAGAACATCCACTGCCAAATCTAATGTGGATCAATAATCTGATTTTAAATTCTGGATTTTCGATCTCCAGAGGGATGAAGAGAGTGCAGGGAGATAAAATGTAAGGCAAAGCATGAAGTAGTAAAGGCTAAAAAAAAAACTTGTGACAAGCTGAGAGTTTGGACACCAGTAAAGATGAAAATTATTTTTACCAGACAACGAAATAGATTTGCAAAGCATATGCAAGAGGTAAGAATGATAAAGATGTTGATGGCAATTTGTCATCAAATGAGAAGGGTGTAATGAGATGGTGAAAATACTGTAATGTAGGGTGTACTGTGATGGTGGAAAGAGTAATCTGATGAGTTGAATGTAGAAAATGAGAGCAAAAGTGCTTAAAGTGATGTAGATTAAGAAGGAGGAAGTAAGGGAAGCTTTAAAGAGAATGACGAGAGGAATGGCTTATGGCTACAACGAGATACCAGTTAAAGCATGGAAATGGTTAAAAAAAAATGCATGTAAGTTTTCCTATAGATTGTTGAACACCATTTTAGAATGTGAGAACATGCCAAAGAATTAGAGAAGAAGTGCAGTGGCACTCATTTTTATGAGTAAGATGTTCTGGGCTGCAGTAACTGCTGAAAAATAATATTAATTATCCACAACATGAAGATTTGGAAAAGGTTACACTTAAATTTAGTTAGCAGATGCTTTTATCCAAAGCGATCTACAAATGAGAGAACAACACAAGTCAGTAATAAAGGAAAAATGGCTACACTCTAGTATAGTCAAACCTGATCATCATCTAATCTGGCTTTTTTATTATTATTATATTTTTTTTTATTTTAAAGCAAGTGCTAGTGGAAGAGATGTTTTTTAGGTTGAAAAAAAAGGTGAAGATTTGTGAGCAGCAGTATGGTTTCTTTTAGCAAAATGCACCACTTATGTGATGCTTGCATTGTGAATGTTAATTAAGAAGTATAAGGCAGGCCAAAGGGAGCTGGACAGTGTGTTTGTAGATCTAGAGAATGGTTTTAATAGTGCCGAGAGAGGAGCAGTGTTATTGTTTGAGGAAATCATAAAGTAGTAGAAGTGGCAGAGAAGTATGTGAGAGTGGTGCAGGATATGTAAAAGGACAGTGTGACAGCAATGCAATGTGCAGTACGAACGAAAGATATGTTCAAAGTAGAGCCGAGGCTGAATTAAGGATCAGCCCTTAGTCCTTTCCTGTTTGCAATGGATATGGATAGCCTGATAGGCAAGAATAGTGAGAGTCAAACCTTCTTGGTGTGAGGTGAGAATACTAACAATGTGCCACCCTGCTGCCCCAGATGTCGACAATCTTACAATCCATTTTAATACAATTATTTACCATCATCATCATCATCATCAGTTTTGATATATGGGTCAAGGTCTGTGAGTTTCAGTAAAATGATGTAGGAATATTTTGACTTTATGTTATTATTACATAACTAAACAGTTTCTGCACATGATGAGTCCATACAACAAGTAATTACAGCAAAAATAGGTGAACCAATAAATATTAACAGTTTGTATTTTTTGCACATAATAGCAGTTGACTTTCCCTGGATTTTTTATGTTTATAGTTTGTAATCCAGGTCATTTTAAAAGAAAAATGCAAAACTGAGGCTTTTGTTCTGCATTAGTATTGTTACCTTAATGTGTTTGTGTTAAAAATGAGCAACTCTTTAAATGGTGTAACACCTCCATTAAACTGTCTTTATTGATGTTTTTTAAGTGTGATATGTAAATAGTCATTATACAACTTTTTGTATATCCTACTACTCCTATCTTCTGCAAACTTTTTCAGTTTTGGCTATTGCTTGTTCCTGCCTTTTTGTTATGACACTGTACAATGTTGAAATCAAGGCTTTGTGGGACCACATCACATATTGCAAGATACAGTGGTCTGTTATTAGGTTCTTTGGCTTATTACAAAAACATCCATCAATCCATTAGCTTCCGCTTTATTCTCTATTAAGGTCGCCGGGGAGTTCTCCATGCCCATCCAGGGGAGAACGTCTCGGGCACTGGGCAGATACACCCAGGACAGGGTGCCAATCTATCGCTGGGCATACACTCACTTACACACACACACTCTATATGGGGCAATTTAGAGAATTCAATTGACTTGATCCATGTTTTTGGACTGTGGGAGGAAACTGGAGAACCCAGAGGAAACCCACGCGGACACGGGGAGAACATGGAAACTCCCAAATTGGGATTCGAACCGGGAATCCCTTGCGAACGTGCTAACCAAACTATAGAGTTATAAAATTTTTTGTATTAATAATAAAGTCAGGCGGCATGGTGGCTTAGTGGTTAGCACGTTCGCCTCTCAGCACTAGGGATTCCCGGTTCGAATCCCCATCTAGGTGGAGTTTCCATGTTCTCCCCGTGTCTGCGTGGGTTTCCTCCGGGTTCTCTGGTTTCCTCCCACAGTCCAAAAAACATGGATCAAGTCAATTGAATTCTCAAAAAAATTGCCCTATATAGAATATGTCTGTGTGAGTGAGTGTGTGCCCAGCGATGGATTGGCGCCCTGTCCTGGGTCTATCTGCCCAGCACCTGAGATGTTCTCCCCTGGATGGGCATGGGGAACCCCCACCGCGACCCTAATAGAGGATAAAGGGATGAATGAATAATACTAAAGTCAGGTTTAACCATAATGTAGTCAGTAGAAATGGTACTTGTAGCAACTCCATGTTCATTTTGGTTATATGTGATGTGGACACAGTATTTTATGTTGTTTATTATGTATTGTCGGTAGTTTTGAAGTTTGTAAGATAATGTAAGTGTTGTTCAAACAAGTTGTATCAGAGAGTTTAGTTTGATTTTACTGTTGCATTACCTCTTTGAGATGTTTGTGAAAACAGTCATGTCAGAGCAGAGATGGGTAATATTTGATGTTCGCCTCCTTTCCGCTTGAGCAGTATGTTGTTTTAGCATGCTTTTCAAAACTTTTAAAGTGCAGTAATACATGTTCTTATAGTCAGAAAATAATGTTACAGAATAAGGGTAACATGTTTAGTTTTTAAAATCTATTTTGTATTAAGAAAACAAAAATTACATAACAGTCATAGCACATTTTGACCTGACTACTGATATAATCATTTTGGACTTTATTGTTTATTGCTGAACTTGTAGTAAAGCCCTGTAAGATGTATACTCGTGGATCAGTTGTGATGGTGGATGAGATGATGAACTCCAGTCCCCCTAACTACCGTTTTCCAGAAGCCGGACTCCGGCTCATGATCACAAACCATTTTGGTCCTAAAACCCGTTTACGTATGGCAAGTCGACTAATTATTCATGAGGTAGGCACCACTGGATCATTTCTCATATTTAAATATTCAAGTATTTCATGGTGGAAAATTAATACAAATCTAGGTGTTGACCAATTTACAGTACTTGTCAGATTTGAAATAAATTAGATTTATAGTACATATTGTGATTTACTGGTTTGTACTATTTTAAAATGTAGCACACTATTAATTGTCTTACTAGAAACCACTATAGTAATGATTTGGCAACACAACATTATGTTTCATAATGAATTCAAAATTGAAAAAATGTGTGGTTCAGTTGTGAAGCATATAGAATGGCATTACAGTTTATCCTGATGTGCTTCATTTGCTAAATTGTGTCTGGTTTTATAAAGGCCTAGCCGTAAAGTCTGTTAAATTAACAAGAAGTATTTTGTGCCAGCCTAAAAAATTTAATCCAAAAGCCCGTCCATGTAATTGGATGCAGTCATCCTAAAAAGACTTTAAAATAGCAAGCAACAGCTCTCCCGGTTTGAATGAATTAAAGACTTCACTGGTAATTTTCCACATGCACAATAAATTTGTAGAATTAAAATTTGTCACAGTGGATGCAAAAGAAGTAAAAAGGGCATTAAAAGACATTTCATATTCACTGAAGATTTTCCACCGGGATTTTAAAAACGTCTATTACGCTCCTTTGCCTGGTGATCCAAGCGCTTTCATTATTTCTAAGCTTTTGTATTCAAAGTTTTTCACAGTTGGACAAGTTAGCAGTTCTAGGTCGTTTTAATACATTTAACTTTATAAAGCAATATTATTGTATGTATATATCTTATTAATGATAAGAGTATACATACCAGATTCCATATATTATTTAGAATAGATCAGATAAAGCTTATATCTCAGAATCAAATAATATTAGAAAAAAGAGAAAAAAAGAAAATGTACAATAAAATACATCAAATTTGTAGAAGAAAATAAATCAAAATATAATAATTTTATATTAGTATATATAAAATTAGTGAACAAACAGATAAGTAAAATGAAGCTATAATAAAGTATTCTGAAAAGATTTTTTGGGGAAAATGTTTACAACCTGATAGACAATTTCACTAATATCTATTGTAGTATATATTGTTTATTGTAATAAATCTCTCCTTTAATCAAAATTTAACTAACAGATAAGACAGGAGCAAGCAGAAACAACTTAAGTGTTAATTTATTAACAAAACAATAGTCTGGGAAAAATTCTGGTTTAGAAAAATGTAACCTCAACCCAAAAGCAAAAGAAATAATTTTATTTATAATTATAATTGTATTTTAATGTATTTTGTGCAGATTAGCTGAACCTAGCATTGAGTATAAGTGGAATCAGGGCTTACATCATGCTGTTCCAGCTACGATGATTAAAAAAACTGCTCTGTATCTAGCCAGCGCATCAAATGCCTGTGGCAGGAGCAAGAAGATCCTTTATAAGTAGAGCAACAGAACACACTCTGATCCTCGTAAAGAGCAAAGGAGGGTTAACTTCTACCAGAGGCACTACATGAAAAGTACGAGGGTGTAGGATAGTCAGAGTTCAACCAAATAACAAAAAGAGAAAAATGTGCAAATCCTATATGAACAGATGATGAGATGTAAAATATATGAGAAAGGTAGTGGTTACAGGGGTATTAGATAGACAGGTGTGAGTTAGTAGACAGGAGAGTGAGGCAGTAAAGGTGAGTTCAACCACAAAGTAATATGTTTTAAAAGTAATTAAAATAATGAATTAATTATTGTTTTGTTCAATGTACATGTACAGTGGTATACAAAGGTTTGGGCATTCCTAATAATTTTCATGATTTTTCTTTATGAATCATTGGTTGTTCATATGGCGGCACAGTGGCTTAGTGGTTAGCACGTTCGCCTCTCAGCACTAGGGATTAGAGGCTGTTATTTCTGCAAAAGGAGGATCTACTGAATATTGAAGTAATTTTTCTTTTGGGGTGCCCAAATTTATGCACCTGCCTAATTTTGTTTAAATAATTATTGCATACTTTCTGTAAATCTTATACACTTAATTTCACTTCTAAAATATCACTGTGTTTGTCTGCTATATGATATATTTAACTGAAATTGCTGATCCAATGATTCATAAAGCAAAATCAAGCAAATTATCAGGAATGCCCAAAATTTTGCATACCACTGTATATAATGTTACTAAATTGTAATGTAAAGTTCATATTAATAAGCAGGAGGTATTGCCATCGACTTGACTTTTTTAGCAACAACGGCTAGCGCATATGTCCAATGGGGTGGATAGGACACTTGTTGAGGCTGATGGGAAAGCAGATACAACTGAAAGCGGCAGCATTATAGAGGACAAGCTCACTGATGAGGAAGATAATGAGCTTTCGTCTCCCTTTGTCATACCTGGTGAGAAAATTCTTTTTAGATTTTGGACTTCAGTCACCTTTTGCCATACAACCCGTCTTACACACTACATTTACCTTAATGTTTTAAAGGACTGTGTTTTACAAAAACATGCTGCTTGTGTGGACAGCAGCATAATTTAATAAGTGCTGATATAAGTGCAGCATAATTTAATAAGTGCTCTTTCAAGTGCTCAACAAAATGTAATTTGTTGAGTCACTGTAAGATTATTTAAAAGACAGAACAAAAAAAAACATCTATAATAATATGAATTATATTTGTTAAGTGTAATTTAAATTTATTAAAAATATTTTTGCAACACACTTACAAAAATATACTATGGTAATTAAATAGTTTTAATAATTTGTTGCCAATTTTTTCAACCCATGGACAACAATCCTCATTGTTGTCCATCTGCAGTTCACTAAAGATCACATGAACAAGCCAGCTTTGTGGATACTTTATATTTTTTTTCCTTTTTAATCCTGACTAATTGCCAAGTTCCTGCGAAGAGAAACATCCTATAATATAATGATGTCATCACCAAAAAGGTTCATCCAAATATCTTACCAATGTTATTGGATTGTTGAAGGAAGCCCATGCTGACACAGGGAAATGTCACACAAAATGGAAGTCTGGACTCTTGCTGTAATAGGAAAGAACTTGATAACGCTGTGAATGTGGATCAAAACAAGACAAAAATTATTTTCAGCTCATGCTTACTGTAAAATTAGAATCATGTTGTTTACTGTGAACTAAATTCTAAGCAGCATGAGTTGTTGTGGTATTGTGCTGTTCAATTGTAGGTAGTGCCATCAACAGAATGAAGTTTATCATCTCGTGGCCTATCCTGGTGTTACTTTATTTTACTGTACCAAATTGTGCAAGACCACGGTGGGAAAATTTCTACTTGCTCTCATTTTTTCTCTCCACTTTATGGATAGCTATCTTCTCCTACTTTATGGTGTGGTTGGTAAGTATGCATTTAAGTTAAAGTCAATATGAGCAATTCAGTGTATCTATATTACAGCAAGTATTTTATGTTTGTATACAAAAATTTCTGAAGGGATTTTTCCTTAAGCAGAAACAATCTTCATTAGCATCTTACTGGTTAAGTGTCTCAGTATAAATTTAAATACAGCTAGGATGAAGGCAACCATTTAAAACAGCATTAATTGGCATCAGTTTTGTGCAATTGGGAGCTAATCCATTTAATCCTTCTACAGTGCATTTTGATCTAATTTAGCAAATTTACTATTTTTAATACCAATATGCGGTTGGTAGGAATGTTCCTGGTGGTACAGAAAAAACCTGACACAGAACACAGAAGCACATAAGAATTTAGTTTAAGCCACAAATACAATAAAGATGCACCTTTTGGATAATTATGTAAAAGTTCATGCACCAGGTAAGATTGCATGCTATTTAGGTATCAATGAATTTATAGCTCAATTAATACTCAGCTGTATCACTAATTAGGTGGATAAGGCAGTAATTTTGCTCAACTGTATTAGTTATTGCACCAAATAGATTTGAACTAAAGATCAAAACAATTTGATAAATAAAGATTTTAGGGTTTCAGCCTTTTTTTTGGGTATCTCCATCCAGATGTAATTACTGGCAGGCGTGTCTGGCTAGAATTAATCTAAACATTGCACAATTTAATAGGTTTAATCTTGGGTTTAGCCTTAGGTTTTTAATGTAAAGACTATACAGTCTTCAGTCATGGGCTTGTGATTAAGGAACCAGCCTTGTGACGTGAAGGTCCCGATTCCCGGTCCCATCAAGTACCATGGCTGAAGTGCCCTAGGGCAAATCACCTGACCCCAATTGCTCCCCGGGCGGCGTATTCAAGGCAGACCACCTATCCGGGCATGTGTGCTCACTTCACTAGTGTGTGTATATATATGTGTGTTTCATGGATGGGTTAAATGTGGAGGACAAATTCCTCTGTGTGCACATTAGGTAAATAAATCACTTTACTTTACTTTATACTTGGGATTATTTAAAGGCATTATATAAACACTAGGCATACAGGAATGTCCTGAGATTAAAAGAAACCTTTGGAATCTGAGCAACAGACATTAAATAGGTTATCAAAAAACAGCTGATCACAAACTGTGGGGGGAAACAAACAAAACGTTCATTAATAACACCAGCAACTTCTAAATACCAGATATGTAGGTATCAAAATTTACCAAATTGTGTTTACATAATTTATATATTTATATATAGTATACAAGTTTGATGATTTTTTGTACGCACAGATAAACCTGAAACTTGAGTTAAGCATTGTGTGCTCATGTAAAGGTGACGATTATTGGCTACACCCTGGGAATACCTGATGTTATAATGGGCATCACTTTCCTAGCAGCTGGCACCAGTGTTCCTGACTGCATCGCCAGTCTTATAGTTGCTCGACAAGGTATCATTTGTGCACTTTTTTTTTTTCATTTGCGTTTTTTTGCACATTTACCTTTTAATCATTCTGGTACGATATAAAGTTCATACATACATATATGTATTTTCTTTAGGGCTGGGGGATATGGCTGTGTCCAACACAATTGGCAGTAATGTTTTTGATATCCTGGTCGGACTTGGCGTTCCATGGGGACTGCAGACAATGGCTATCAACTATGGTTCTGAGGTAGCGTTTTTTTTTTTTTTTATATATGTATGTATATACACAGCGATATACACAAAAATATAATAGCAACACTTTTTTGTTTTTGCTCCTTTTTTATGAGTTGAACTCAAAGATCTAAGATGTTTTCTATTTAAACAGAACTAATCAAATAACTATATTAATCTTTATGGTTGGATTTTTTATCTCAGTTACACTGGTCATTATGAGATATGGAAACATACCTCCAAAAAATAGAAAGTCCCTCTTTAATACCTTCTTTTAGTTTGAAATAATATTATTTTAAATTAAAAATAATGACAGAGTGGCTTATAAACCGAAACATTAACATTTAGTGTTTATAGCCAGGAAAATCAACTAATGAACTGATTTTTCAAGTATGCCATCAGTCTGGATTTTGCTCAGAAACTGATAAAGAAGGGTCAGCATTGTAAATATCAAGTCTTTTCCTAAACTTGATGTACCATAAAGACGAAAAAATTAAACTTTAGAGAAAACTGCAAACAGAATATCATTTAAGTACATTTCTAAATTAACATAAGACAAAAACATTAAATCTAATTGTTCTTTTTCTTCTTTTCTGTGGTATTTGGTATTTCTATTAATTAGGTTCAAAATCATAATTGAAAGAAAAGCGACATTTATCACTTGTTAATGCTGAATACAAAATGGCAAAACAAATAACCAATTAGCCAGTTCAAACAATCTTTATTCAACGATTTTAATTCATTTTAATTGTTAGATTTAATTGTTTTAATGTTTTATTGTCATGACTTGCTTTTAGAAATACACACGTTTCTGACTATGGTATGGTTTGTCTGGTTACAGGTGAAAATTAACAGTAGAGGTCTGGTTTATTCTGTGGTGCTTCTTCTTGGCTCGGTGACTTTAACTGTAAGTAATGGAGACAATAGTGTAACACACATTGACTTATTTTACACATTAAGGACTTAGTAACCCATAAATAATGCGTAATCTGGATGGTTTGAATCTCAATCATATCCCACATTACATTAAAAAAATCTGTATTCTCCCTTTCTTAAACTTTTATTCCTCTGGGGAAAAACTGGGGGAAATTCTGGTTTGTTAAAACCCAGTTTTAAGTAACTTTCTTTTCTCCTACTCCAAGGCATTTCTGATGCAAGTATACAGCAGTCAGACATTTATATAATGCTTCTTATTGCTGCTTATCTTGGTCATAGGGAAGGCTGAAGTTCTTATAAGGTGAAGGTGAAATAAAAAAAAAAACAGGGTAGGTCATCAGTCCATCACAGGACATTTAACCCAGGACCATAATGCTATGAGGCCAGCATACTTTCTACTGCACAACCAGCTGCTGGTCCTAAAAGGTTCAATATCCATATATCCATCTTCAGCCTAAAGTAAAAAAAAAAAACACAGATTAATGTAATGACACTGATGTCAAGGTTTTGTTAATGTATAACAGACAAGGATTTCAAAAAAACATGCTATTCAAAGGCAGCATATAAATAAAATCTGGCTAGGGAGGTATTTTATTGATCAGATTAAAAAAGTAATACCCATGAGCCAAATTACAGCAGAATGACAACAGATCAATGCTTGCCAACATGCCAACAGCAGCAGTAATACAACATTTTAAGAAAAAATAGTAAAATTTTTTTTTTTTAAAAAAAAGAGCAGAAACTCAGATTTGAGTGACTTCAGCATAATGGTGTGACCATATCCTTAACAAATAGTATTTGGATTCTAAACGCTAGCATAAAAATACAATAACTGAATAGAAGTACTGAATTTATATTACCTTAAATACCAAACTTAATGATAATAATAATAATAATAATAATAATAATGAGTCTTTATTTGAATGAATGCTGATATTACATTTGTAGTTCTACTAATGTTTGTCAAATGTTTGTAAATATATTCTTTGAAAATGCAATGTGCTTGATGAATAATTGATTGGTTCGTTGATTACTCTGTCCCAAACAATATCATTTGTCTGGTTTAAACCCTTTTTCTTGTATAGGTCCTGGGAATCCATGTCAACAGGTGGAAGCTTGACTTCAAGCTTGGTGTTTATGTGTTCCTGCTGTACACCATCTTTCTCTGCTTCTCCATCTTGATTGAATACAATATATTCACATTTGTCAATCTGCCCATGTGCATAGAGGCCTGAATCTGTTCGTTTTTAAATTATTTTCAAGCTGGACTTACAGTCCAAATTTATTGTCGCAGAAGATTACCACTTTCCACAGCTTGTCTGTTCTGTGGTAGAAGAGCTAATGGAAAATACATTTCTCAAAAGCCAGATTATTATTGGGTACAAGGATAAGTTCTTTTACATAACAGTGAAAAAAACTTTTGCGGAAAATTAGACCACTCAATTTGATTGCTGTCTTTTACTAAAAAGCTCTCTTCTTCAAATTATAATCTTGTCAATATCACACCATTTCATCACAGTCAAGTTTCAGATCTTTTGAGTTTCTATTAATAGCTGTGTATTCATGTTATCACCCAAATACCAATAATATACAAGAATGAATAAGTCCTCTAAAGCATTTTTGCCAATCTGACAAATCTGCACTACATATCTACATGTAAAACCACAATGCCCTGAACTATAGGCTAAAAAAAGAAGAATTTGCTTTGGTCTGACAGAGCATGAGCCTTCTGTTACAGTTACAGTACAGCTCTGATAGCAGTAACACCATTAATCCATTAATTCATTCTGTAAAGACTTCCTTTGCTTTGTACTCCTGCACATCAAACCTGAGAACTGTATTCGGTTTTTCTGTCTTGCATTGTCAGGCAAACACACTGTGATTTCTCCTGAAGGCCTGCCATGCTATTTTCTTCTAAAACTGACTTTGTGTAGGTCATCACTGCCCCCTTGTGACTTAAAGATGTCTCCAGTGAATGGCTAATGATAAAAGTTAACTGGTACACCGATATAAATGTTGACAAACTTGTCACACAAACAGATTTCAAAAAATCATAAATGTCTTCATATTTGTTGTTTATATGTAAATATAAAATCAGAGATGCCATCACAGTCTGTCAGGGGGACTAGAATTTTGTAGATTCTCCACAGGCTGGTCTAGGTCTTTCTGTTTGTGTGCCTGTGTTGCATGATTTGACTCAACAGGGCTGAATATCAGTGTCATCCTCCCGGCAGCTAAGTTCCCTCACCCTGTACCAAAAAGCTCAGGAGTTTATATCCTAAGTTTAAGGAAGAGGCATTTGTGTAAGCTCCTACAGTTTGAGATGGTGATACTTGATTGTTAATTGCTGTTGTCCATGTGGAAAGACATTGTGTGCTGTATATGAAATATATATGCAAACTTAATAGAAGTAAAAGTCTAAATGGTTAGGTATTATACAGACACCATTGTGAATGTTGCAAAACTCACCCATAAAGTAATGTGTTAAGCATGGAAAACTTTACCACCGGTACCCTTTTATTACTTGCTAGAATTGCAAAAAGTGCTGATTAGTGTGGTGATGTGAGTTCCACTTTTTGTATTTATGTGATACTTTAGAGTATTTTAAATAAGCATTGATCATGAATCTGTGTTTAATAGTTGGTTTCTCATGTGTTAAGGCCAATTGAATGTTGCTGGAGGCAATGACATGTTTCCTTTTACCACAAGCTCAAGAGAATTCAGGATTTGCTTACATTTTTTTCTTTTCTTTTTTTGCATTTTTGTGCTCTTTTTATATACAGGACACAAAAATTAGTAATGTTCTTCCAGTTTTGTTGCTGACACAAGAAATGATTTTAGTTGGCTCAAGCATGCATTTATCAGATGCGTCATTTCCAAATTATTGTGAAAAGCCTATTTTTATTATCTTGCTATTTTCTTTATCTATTTTGAAGTCAGACAGTCCATCTGGTTCCAAGTACATTTCTGGTTAGAAATATTAATATTTTTGTCTTTAAATGTACTTTAGAAACTGCACTTTCTCCTAGCAACCAGGTTATTGCTTTATTCCCTTGGTGTAAAGGAGCCCTTGAGTGGAGCGTTTAAAAAGTCCAGTATGCACAATACCCACTGTATATACCTCTTCAAAAGAGACACAGGTTAACAAAGCTGTGATCTAGATTTATATTTTTTGCATGAAGGCACATTTAGTAGACCTCACATTTGCACACACTCGCATGCATACATGCACAACACACTGACAGTTCTCTGATCTAATTTCAGTGTGGCTCTAACCTGCTGCACTTTTGGGGTAACTGGAAGCAAACCCTTCTCTTTCAAGCTGCTGATGATTGAGAGAAAAGAATTGTAATGACTTTGATTTAACTTGAATGTATCACGTCTTGCTATTAATAGATGTGAAGACAGTGAAGCAATAATCTATGAAAAGACAGTACTATGTGAATCACAAGAAAATTATTTAAAGCTTACAAATTTTACACTTTCTAAGCATTTGGTGCTTTGCACTGTGTTCATTTAATGTCTACGTTTATGTTTAATCCCAGTAATATTGTAATGGTGTATGTGAACAGAAAACACAAATGTCTGGAATTTAACAGAACTGTATAGATTACCAAAATGTTACCAATTTTATGGCTGTTAAAAAAGGAATGTTATTGTCTTTTACCCTCATGGCTGTCTTGCTTTTTCAAGTTTCATTACAGATAAAACGTCAGTACAGTTGAATTAAAACAAAAAGCAAAAATACTTACAAATCGGCTTTACATTATGTATGGCTATGAGGCAAACCATGCCCCAGTATTTTTCCCATTAACAGGCTCAACATTTCTAAATCAAGTCAGGGTTCTGACATGACCACCTAAAGCTGCTTATTTAGATTCATTGTCATGCTGAAAGGTCAACCTACTGTCTATTACCACCTGTTAAGCTGTAGATATCACCTGTCCATATTTAGAGCTATCTGGTAGCATCAATATTTATATCAACCCTGATTACATCCCATAACAGGATGTTGCAATGACTGTGCTTCACTGCAGTTATTGTGTAATGTTTTTGGTTTTTCTCAAAGCATACCACACGGTTCGAAAAACTTTAATCTTGGTTTATTTGACTGTAAAAACTATTTCAAAACCAGTGATGTCAGGTGTGGAGCAATTAGCCTGGTGCCTGGGGGGTTGGTTATTTTCACTGTGGTGATGAAGGTTAGAATATGTAAATACATGTGAAAAGAACTACTTCATCATTATTTTTATGGTATAAGATGAAAAAGGTTATGGATTTTGAAAGATCACTGTATACAGAGCAATAGTTTGCTAGGTACAGCACAAGTAGAATCGATTCAGTTACAGTTTCAACTGTTTCAAGCACAGCAATCAAAACTATTTATTGTAAATGATTGTTAAGAAAGCTGCCTAAATGTTCTGAGATATAATCCAAACACTGGAGCATTTTGAACAAGCAGGCATATAAATAATATGGTGCAGAATAATCACTCAAGAATTCAATATGTATTTTGGGATATTGTAACTAGTTATGTACTCATTAATTAGTTATATACAGTATGTATTGTTAAAAAAAAAAGCCAAATCCAAAAGTGCTAAATATTCATCTTTTATTGGCCCATAAACAAATCACTGGTTGATGATTAAATAAGAAAGTAAATAAAGCAACTTGTTGAACAGCATTTTCTTATTTTTTCCCCCAAAACATGAACCGTTAGACAATTTAACATTGAAGGGACTCAAACCCAGAAGTAAATTAAATTAAAAAACTAGAAACTTCAGAACACAAAGGCGTTGAGTCCAGATTTATATGACGCTTTTAAATTATTTCATGATTTTTTTGTATGCAAGAGGACTATAAATTTCCCTGTTTAGAGCTTTCCACTTCACAGTTTGCAGAAGTGAGAGGTACACGTTTCCAATATTTGCACTAAATATTGATTGCCAGGACTGAATGCTAAATATTTTTCAATTTAGGGTTTGGCCCATTTTATTTTATTTCATTTTATTTTTTACAAAATTGTAGATTTTTACTGCTATTTCAAACTTTTAGACCTACAAAGTAAAGAAAAGGATTTAGTGGTTTAGTAGATAAATCCTGTAACAAATTTCGGACGACTGTTTAAACAGGTACGATGTGATCTCTCTCAACTCCTTTTTGTTGTGAGTGTGGCATACAATAAAGGCTGTAATTTCCACAATGGCTCTTGTGTAACTACAACACATCACAGTGAAAAATATGGAATTTTTATGTCAATCTACAGGTTGGTGAGTTCATTATCTTCTGCTTAATCCTCTAGGGTCCCGAGGGGGGGGGGGATCCACATGCCCAACAAGGGGAGAATGTTTTGGGCGCTGGGCAGAGGCGCCCACTCACACAGACACACACCCTATGGGGCAATTTAGAGCATTGTATTTTCCTTGACCCATGTTTTTGGACTGTGGGAGAAAACCCACGTGGACACGGGGAGAACATTGAAACTCCACCCAGATTGGGATTGAAACCTGGATCCCCAGCGCTAAGAGATGAATGTACTGACCACTAAGCCACTGTGCTGTCCCAGTTCAGTTCAGTTTGTTGATAAATGAGAAACCAAACACATAATCTCAGGTGGAGAATCAATTTTTTTGTTCATGTAAAATGTAACTTTGTGGAAGTATGTTAGAGCATTTACGTTATACTTTTAACTTGATATAGGGAGAAATATTCTGCTACCTTTGGCAGTGTTTCTTTGGCACACATCATAACCGGCCATAGATGACATCTGTTCCTGTACTGGACATCCAACTACATACTCTGACACAAACTGTGATCAATCGCACTGCAGTAGGAAGCAGAATGAGGCTTCCATTGAAGTAAAACACATTACTAAACTGAACCATTAATTACCAGAAGCAGAACAAGATACATGAAATCAGATGTTCTGCTCTTCTGAATTCCACAAATAAAATGCAAAATAAAACTTCATAAATAAATATAGGAATTTATCAGTCTGGCACCAGGTCATAAATTAATGGGTTTGCTGCTGCATCATCATTGAGGTCTTTTTATTTTTTATTTTTTTTACCAGTATCCTCCATTTTTATTCAGTTTACTAAATATTTGGGAATCCTAAAAGTATGACTTTCATGTACAAAACAATTATTTGGTATGTGCATCTTACAAGGCCAGGTGTCTGGAGAGAACGTCATCAGATCATCTTTCAACACATTATTATTTATTATTAGAATATTTCTCTTGGCATCTAATGAAACTTGCGGTTGGATTGTGAATCCATCCACCAATCTGGTTAAAGTGCTGTGTGCAGAAACTCATCTCTGAATAGATACTGCAGACTTGATTAACAGCCGGTCTGCCCAAATTTAATTACCCTGCACCTGTTATTTACACATACTTCAAAACACTGCACATTTTCTCTCACACACACACACACACACACACACCCACCCTTTAGGGGGAGGCTCCACCGCTTTCCATAAAAACATTGGTTACTTGAAACTAAAAGACAGAAAGGTTACAAAGTAATGTGATACATAATTCAGGATACTGTCATGTGAGTGTTAAGTATAAAACAAATGAAAATTGCTGTTATTCATCTCAAGTTTCTTACTTTGGGGATAAAATACTGACAGTTTCTTTTCTTTAGCACATAACTGTCCTTCTATATATATATATAGTGGGTCGCCTCTCAGCGCTAGGGATTCCCGGTTCAAATCCCAATCTGGGTGGAGTTTACATGTTCTCCCCGTGTCTGCGTGGGTTTCCTCCGGGTTCTCTGGTTTCCTCCCACAGTCCAAAAACATGGATCAAGTCAATTGAATTCTCAAAATTGCCCCATATAGAGTGTGTCTGTGTGAGTGATTGGTGCCCAGCGATGGATTGGCGCCCTGTCCTGGGTCTATCTGCCCAGCGCCTGAGACGTTCTCCCCTGGATGGGCATGGGGAACCCCACCGCGACCCTAATAGAAGATAAAGCGGGAGATAATGAATGAATGAATATATATATAGTCAACGTTAGTCAACGTCTAACTCCAAAAAGTCTCCAAAACAGCAGCTCAGTCTAAGTCTGCAGTGGTACGTTAAAAGTGGGTCAAAAATAATAACAAGGCAGTCAGAGCTCATTGATGCATCTTGGAAAATCAAGACAAATAAAAGGTGGGCAACACAATATTAGGAAGGTGGTCAAAATGTTATGCCTTACCCTTCAATCATTACTTGGCAGCACTAAGCATACGTCAAGAACTTTGTAGCGAGCTGCTTTGAATTCTTACGTGGGGTAATTTTCATCGGTTTTTTTTTGAGAAATATTTTCATTTAGAGATCGTTTTCATTATTCTCTTTCATTGGCCATTCTCTTTGTATCCTTAATTCTTTTTTTTTCTACAGATGGTGTGCTGTCTGCTTTCAGATTTTGTAGCTATGTAAGTGAATCCATTATTCTCTCTACGAGTGAAATGATTGCCATGCCACTGGCAGCAACACAAGTCCAAAGCATGATTGATTTACTACTCTACACAGTTGGAGGGATTTTCATAACATACTGCAGTCTGTAAACATCTAATTTCTGCCAAAATATTTTATTTAAAATTTGTCATGCTATAGAATGGATTTTGTAGAATGCATCAGGATTGTTTAGTAGTTCATTTGCAAACTGCTAATGCTAAATTGTGGGAAGGAAACTAGAACGTTTTTTTTTGCAAATGTTACTGTACAGTAAACTATAGCCACTGTTCAATCTTTCTGTGGGTGTTGTGCATTCTATTTGCAATTGCTTAGCAATAGTGTAAGTAGTTCTTGGTTTTCCAGATCTCAAACTGCCCTCCACCATCCCGGTAAACTACCCCGTTATTACCCAATCACATTACAAATGTAAGAAGTGGCTGTGCATTCATCAACATCTGTAAAAATGCTTTTATTTATTACTTGACAGAACATATTTTCACTGCTCCATTGTGCTCATCAGAATTCCAACTGATGCTTGACATTATGTTTGGTGATGTAAGGACTGTTTGCACCATGTTGGCAATGATAACCCATTCCATGAAACCGCACACAGTTTTTGTAATTAATTGAATGCCAGAGGAGATTTGAGTTTGTGGAGCTTTGGTAACTTTCTCTGTAACTATTTTACTATGTGTTCTACCATTTAATGCTTTGATTCCTAAATGATGACACTCTTTAATAATACAATTCACTATTATTCATGGAATATCTGGACAGGCACAAAACAGTGGCATTCTATTACAGTACTGCATTCAAAGTCTGAAAGCTCTTTAAACTATATATTTTCCACCTAAATCTTTGTTTTGGCAGACTGTATGGTTAGGGTCTTGATTTTATATGTGGCATTGGAACTAATTATAAGACTTTTATTTAATAAGAGGTACATAGAGTATTTTAATTATTGTTCTGCAGAGATCTTAATAAAAGTTTGGGAAGGTTTTTAGTGGGAGGGGTAAATTCGACTGATTGCATATTATATTACATGTCCTATACATTTTTCACAGGATTTGTTGACTTTATCAATATGATGAGTTTAATAAATCTATTTGGGTAAATAGGGCCTGGAATATGTTTTGCTTAACAATAAAAAATGGTTGCTTTTATAAATTATTTATCATTATTAAAGTGAAGCTAAAGAAAAGTTTCACCTTTACAATCAGGGGAAAGTATTTGTGCAACAGCTTGAAAGAATTGCATTAGCTATTATTTAAAATCTGTTTATACATAGAAAACATAATTGATCATCAATATGTGATTTTATACTTAAATCTGATAGTTTGTTCCTTTATCATTAATTACACTTTATTATAGAATGAGGAAATGGCTAAATGTAATAAACTTCCCTATTCTAGTTACATACCTTTATTGTACATACCTTTATTGTATTGTACAGCTTGGGTTTGACCATGTGGAGGCAATATACCACCATGAATAGTAACAAGCATATATATATATATATATATATATATATATATATATATATATATATATATATATACAGTCGGTTGCAAAAGTATGCAAAAGTATTCATACCCCTTTTCCATATTTTGTCACATTACAACCACAAACATAAATATATTTCACTGGAATTTAATGTGAAAGACCAACACAAAGTGGTATACAATTGTGAAGTGGAATGAAAGTTATACATGAATCAACAATTTTATTACAAATAAAAAACTGAAAAGTGCGATGTGCAAAATTATTCAGCCCCCTTTTCCCTGAGTGCAACCAATTGCATTCAGAAGTTGCCTG
>JAFMOD010000299.1:5605011-5674565 GCA_019802435.1 Corydoras maculifer | reverse complement strand
CTCCATTGGCTTCCTGTAGCTGCTCGCATTCAGTTCAAGTCACTGACTCTAGCATACAGAACCATTTCCGGATCCGCCCCCTCCTACCTTCACCCCATCTTTCCTAAATACACTCCGACCCGTTCTCTTCGCTCCAGCGATGATTGCCGCCTGACGATTCCACCTCACCGAGTAGGTAAGTCTCACTCCGTGGCGTCCACCACTGCAAAATGGTGGAATGCTCTTCCCAAATCTGTCCGCAAGGCAGAATCACTGAATAGTTTTAAAAAATTGCTGAAGACACATCTCTTTAACAAATACCTGTTGTAAAAAAAAAAAAAAAAGGGGGGGGGGGGGGGGGGGGGGGGGGGCGTGTGCCGTGGCATCGAATAACATTCAGGTTTGATGAATTTACGGTATAGTTGGTTTTCTTCATAGCCTCTGACTTGTGGTGTTCTCATTTGTAAGTCGCTTTGGATAAAAGCGTCTGCTAAATGACTAAATGTAAATGTAAATGTAAATGTACTGTTATTTCAGAAAATATTGCTCACTTGCTGCCTACTACCCACCACACAGTATATAAAGGCATCCACCCACTCACCCACCCACCCATCCACCCGTCCGTCCGTCTATCCATTCAGAGAGCGAGATAGATACATTTATCTTAAATAATTGCTTTTAAATTAAAAATTGTCTATTTCAGAGGAATTAATTTAAAATAAAATACAGCACAAAGACCGGATTATATTATAGTTATAGCTTTAATATGGATTATTCTTTTGTTATACTCATTTAATTAATGAAATTTCGTTTAGCGTCTCTTCTATAGAAAAATCTAATAATAATTATGTCATGAAGAATTAAGGCAGTTCTTAAAGCAAAGGGTGGTCCAACATTTTTCAAGTTAGTTGTATCTAATGAAGTGGCCGGTGAGTGTGTGGGTCCCTACTGCTCTTTAAGTTAGCACTTTAATTGGACTGGGAGAAGTATGTATTCCCCAGGTATGGGGATGCCCCAGTTGGATGATGAAGGCCACAGTTCTGGGAATGTTCCTGTGAGGCACATGGTGTTTTACTGACATGATGCCATCTGGCCAAATTGAAGTGGAAGTGATTTGTGGTGTGTACTGTCTTTGATGATACTCCTAAAATCTTATTAAGTCATAAATAGTGTTTAAGCTTGGTATTCCTATTCATGAATGAATGCACATTGCTGATTATAATCACATGATGTTGATTATTTTAGATCCAGTAAAATTCTCACAGATAAGTGAATCAAAACACATTACAAATTATTGACAGATTAAAAATGCTTTACAAAAAATGTATATACATGTATATACTCTTTATAGCAGGAACGTACACAGTCAGCTCATCTGAGAAAAAAAAAAACTCAATGCAAAATGTTACATTTGTTAAGAAAAAACAATGCCAAAATAATTAGCAAAATATTAAAATATTAAAACATATATATGGTACTGTATTGTGTTAATTTTAATATAGTTTGGGCAGTCTTCAGTTGATTCACTTTGATCCACATTTAATCAAAACTGTTTGAAAAGCAAGTACTATCACTTAGTATAGGAAATCTATTAGAAAGAAAATAACAAGGTGTTAATGAATGGTTTTCTACCAAACGGAAGTTTCATTTGCATCCTAAAAAGAGATAATCTGTTTCTAATCCTCCAATTAATGCCTGGAAACTCATCTTTAGTGGATTAACTGTCCAGATCTTTTTGTCCATCAGGCCTTACTGCTATTCATTGTCTTGCTTTTAAAAAATTTTAGCTATTAAAAATGGCAAACTGAACAGAATAAAACATTAAATGAACAATAGAATGATTGTTAATTAAATTAGTGTTTAGACAATATACCTCTTAAGGTAACATCATTTTGTATCTGAACATCATTTTATTTGACCCTCCAACAGAGGGTCAAATAATACATTTTGTCTCAGTGTGTATAGTGTAGGGTAGAGAAATACTGTGGGTCAGTTCAGTTCATATATATATATATATATATATATATATATATATATATATAAAATCCTCTTGAAACTACACACATGCATACAAAATTACACACGTTTGCATCACAAAGGAGTGTGAAAACACCCCTAACATCAAAAAGGCATTCTAATTCATTTTAAATTCACACTAAGGGATTTTTATGCCAACCAACCTGCAATGTTGTGAATTGTTCAGAATTGTCTATATTTCAGATTAAATCAAACAAATTAGACAAAATTAGCAGCAATTGAGGTTGAAATTAGAGACAGGTGTTTTATGATAATTAGGTGTGAGAGAGTGGTCTATTTTAAAGTACAGTGATCTATCAAAGTCTGGTATTACCAACACATTTATGAATTTTATTATCATATGATCAAAGAAGGTTTCTGAAGTTAGACAACAAGGGTCTGCCAGAGCACTGCAAGTTTAGACTCCACCAATTCACCGTTTATTATACTGCCTCTGGAGTGAAGGATCACACCAATGTCAATGTGTATAAAAGTATCAATGTGTATAAAACTGTGAGTTTAGAAAATAATGCAAGATCATTTCTAAGAAACTATTGGGCTTTCTCACATTGGCTAATGATAATGTTCATGACTCCAGAACAACACAGAACCATAATGGCACATCGCGCGTTTGTCTGCAGTTTGTTAAAAACCATAAGGACAAGCAAGAAGAATATTGAAACAATATTTTGTGGACAGATGTGACTAAAACAGATTTATTTTGTTTATATTAGTATATAAACAATATAACTAGAAAATATGTATTTTTAGAGAACACTACATGCTTCTGTCACATGTTGGGACACAAAAAAGAAGTGGAAACAGGATTTTCAAGCATCAAACACAGATTAAACAAAGTTTAGCATAAGGCTGGCATGTGGGACTGCAGACCAGAAATGACACACTTTTTTGATGTCTTTTCATGTCATCGTCCCACACTGCAACTGAGCATCCCTCTTGTATTCTCTTTGTCTTGACTCTTTTTAAAGCCACACAGAAAATAAACGCAATCACCCCCAAGGTGGAACCATCACCTCACCTGATTTCCTGGCTTTACCTTTCATTTATAAATCAGTTCTTGATCGCAGGGCCGGGTCACATCTCTTCCCTTTCAGGTTCAGATGAAAATCCCCTCACAGGAAAAAGGAATTTCCTGAAGCAGAGTGCGATCACAGGTCAGACTTGAAGGCTTCCAAAAACTGCAACAATAACCTGTAAAATATGAACAAGAGACCAAAGAACAAAGCATCGGACCACTCTAGACATGAGCATTTACCTGTGTAGGGCTCTACACTCACAGTTCCCTCCACTGGTTGGGTTTTGTTGCTAACCTTTGAGTGTATGCAGGTGACTCAAAGGTTGAGTCACCTGCAAACACAAAGTTTCACACACAAATTCAGGCCAACAATGCACAAAACCAACAGAACCATTTTAGACCTTCAGGCACAGTGGGCTCCAATTACCCCCCCCCCCCCAGCCAATTGGCTCCTCCGATCAGCAGATAAGAAAGGTATTCTTCAACATTCTCCTTTTATTAAACACATTGTGTTTAAAGGGTCCAAAGCATCACCTATGGGGTGCCCATTACGTCAATTCCTTTATGTCTCCCACCACTCTGCTAACCCTGAAGTAAGTCAGTACGTCCGGGTTCATCAAAGTCTGACTAATGCCTGCTTGGTTACTTAATGCAGTCGAGTAGGTTAAAGTTTGTTAGAGGGCAGTTTGTAATGTGGCAACACTTTGCAAAAACAAGCCAACATTCAATGCCAGATGTTGGATCTGGTAGAACCCAGAAAGCATTGCAACACAACCATGTCAGCATCATCTCCACACTTGTGTCTTCACTGCGGGCCAGTCCCACCTGCAACAGACAAGATACCTCACATGCACACACAAATAATGTGGCGTAGTACATACAAGGGAACAAGGAAAGAAAAAGCTCCGAACTCATTGGGTCTTCTGCTCTCCAGTGTATAGTCACCTACATGTCCTGTCTTGATCGCTGCGTTTTTCCTGGATGATTTTCCTTCGTCAATCATCCTGGTTTTCTGTGGACAGCATGCAGGAGCAGCAGAAAAAAAAATCTTCAACTAATGTAAGAACAATCTCTTGCTTGCTATAGTGTTAAACTATAAATGTAAAAATAGGAATTACCCTAATCCTGGTGGACTAAATAAAACAGTAATTTTGATAATCTGTTGATATTTATAGTGGTCTGGGGCCTAACTAGTTGCTTTTAAATCTTTGTTTTTAAAATAATGTTGGGTCTCTAAGGTAAACCTGAAGTACATACTTTCTGTCTGAATCTTTAATCTTGTGCTATGCTGTGTATGCTGGGCACACACTCACACACACAGACACGCACACAAACAAACTCTACATGGGGCAATTTGGAGAACTCAATTGACTTGATCCATGTTTTTTGGACTGTGGGCGGAAACCAAAGAACACGGAGGAAACCCACAAGGATACAGAAAGAAGATGGAAACTCCATCCAGATGGGGATTCGAACCGGGAATCCATACTGCTGAGAGGCGAACGTGCTAACCACTAAGCCACATGCCTTTTGACATGGAATTTTAAAATAAAGTCATTCAACCAGTAAACCTTTGAAAGCACTTGCATTTCTGCTTCACACTGGTTTTAAATAAGACAGACCCCTCATTCTAGTTTCACTTCTTCTAATTTTCAGTTTCTTCATGCTTAACCAGGCCTTCTGTGTTCATACAGGTTTAATAATGTACTAAAACACTACACACATTTACAGAAGTTTCAGTGAATAATAATGTGCCTTTATCAGGATTTTATAACTAGTAATATAAAAGTTTGATTTAAGCTATTTTTTATTTGACAACCTCACAAGTTAACATTATGAAATAACTTGTTTTGGCAAGTATAAGCTCCACTGTTAAAAACACAAGTCGGAATTTCTTACATTTGTCATTCACTCCATCAAGTAAATTATTCAGTTCATCATTCAAACAGTCAACATTGGAATTTAAAGAATCAGTTATTATTCTGTGCATTTCAAGGAAGTTTCTATTTCTACTTAACTCATTCCATTGCTTACTGATTTATGTTTAGAATTAATTTACCTGCATGTTAGTTTGATTACTTAAAATATCTTTGGGAAAATAATTTAAAAAAAAATACAGAAAAGTTGGGATACTTACTATAGATAAAAATGCAAAGAATTAAATTAGTTTATTCAACATTTAACCTTTATTAAATGGACAGCACAACAGTGGCTTAGTGACTAGCTTGTCCGCCTCTCAGCACTGGGGATACAGGTTGAAATCCCGATCTGGGAGGAGCTTTCATGTTCTCTGTGTATTCACATGGTTTCTCTATACACTCAAAGCATTTTTACGATTTATTAAGCTCATGAGCAGTTTAGCTTGTATTTATTTGTGTTTATTTGATTTTATTGTACAAAGTACACAAAAAAAGAGTGGTTAATACTGTAACTCGGTCTGTGTGAGTAGCTGTGTAAAGGGTGAAAAGTCATGTGTGTACAACAGTGGCTTATAAGTAAGGCTAAAAGTCTTAAAAGATATATATCAACACAGGCATTTTTGTTTGCGGTTGTCCACTTACCACTTCAAAACACAGCACAGAAAAATATAAACACCATGTTCTTACCAGGCTAACCCCACATTCACTTCATTCTTTGAGTTTTCAGTGTAAAGTCCTACTCTATATTCTGTTCACTTTTTAAAAATTTATTTTTATTTTTACAGGCTGTCACATTTTAAAATGGTTAAAAATCAAATCTATTTTTATTAAAGCACAGCTTATAATAAGTTAATTACTGTAGTGAACTTATTTATGTTTAGTCAAATATAACAAAAAAGGCCCTTTGTTTTTCAGTTAACAAGGACAAGCAGCAACCTCATTAGCAAACCCGTATTGACGTCCTACTCTGTCTGAATGCTCAATGCAGAATAAACTGTATAAAGCTTATTAATATATAGTTTTTATTAATCTCTATGCAATCATGAAGTCAATATAGAGTTTCCATGTTCTCCCTGTGTCCGCGTAGGTTTCCTCCAGGTTCTCCGGTTTCCTCACACAGTCCAAAAACATGGATCAAATCAATTGAGTTCTCCAAATTTCCCCATATAGAGTGTGTATGTGTGCATATTTGGGTGAATGTGTGCTCAGCGATAGATTGGCACCTTGTCCTGGGTGTATCTGCCCAGCGCCCGAAACGTTCTCCCCTGGATGGGCATGGAGAACCCCATGAAATCTGTCACCTGTTGAAGAGACTCCACTTTTGACAAATTTTTGCTGCATTAATACAAATTTTGAAAAGTGAAGTCATTGGAAAGTGAATCACAATAAGCTTACATAATCACTCCAAAACAGTCTCTACAAATTTTGGAGTAAATGTACTTATTCATTGTACATATATTGTACTGCATTAATGAAACGTCTACTTCGATTTTTCATACCATTTTGCATGTATTTTAGTAGTATTACTTACCTTCCAGATGCACTTTGTGGTTCTACAATGAGAAAGTAAATTGATTTCTTTACATACCTAGTTATTTCTCTAACTCAGTTCTCTAATAATCAGGAATGTTGCAGGACCAAAGAGCAGTGCAGCTTTTATTGTGGTTGGTAGGTGATCCTCAGCATTACAGTGACACTGTTGTTGTGCTTGTATAATAAAATCAATCACAGCAGTGCTGATGAGAGTCAAGCACAGTGTTTAATCAGCATTATACAAGGCACATCTTATTCACATTTTATATATCAGCAATTAACAAAAAAGGTGCAGCACTGACTGTGATTTAAACTGTATTTAAACTGTTCTAGTCCTGATCATTAGAGAACAAACTAAATATGTACAGAATACTTACAATCTGTAACTGAAGACAAAGTGCATCTCATAGTGTATATTTAGAACAAAAACACACAAACCACTTTATTGTTTTTAGGGTTTACACTGGACTCTTTACTTTAAATAAATAAAGAGTTATATACAGTGGTGTCAATAGGAAATGTAACCTTGTCTATACAAATATAACGTAATATACAGTATTGTGCGTTTTACATTTACGAAGTCGTGACTGTGCATTTTATTCACAAATATATTTTCAATCAATCATAGAATAATCATCTGAATCATGATATTAGACAATATATTTGTTAATAATGTGTACATCTTATCACAATATAGTCAGCCTAAATGTTTAACCAAATTGCATTAATTATTTTAATATAAAAATAGTATATTAGAATAAACATTTCTTTTTGGACATTGGAACCAGCAAATGGGCTTTGGTGAGATGAGTTGCATTTTCATACCACACAAGACAGATATAATGTGTGTTTAAAGAAAGTAATTCAAAAATTCAAACCAAACAAACCACAAAAACATTTACTTAATAAATAACTTTAAAATCCACATCATGCATTAATAGATAGTATTCACTATATTGTAGACATAAACTATTTTATATAAAAAGCAATGAACTAGTATGTAAACCTCATAACTGAAAGCATTTTTTGGCTCAAGGGAAAAATGTTACTACTATATCAGCACTAGTAAACATCGATGCAGTATTCATGCTAGTCTTACAATACAAGAATACTACGCCTTTTGTTCTGAATATGTTTTATGCAACAAGAGACCTTACGGAATAAATCAACTGGCATAGGATGCATATGCTTTTAAAGTTGTACTACATTTCACTTATATTCATGACATTTGCAAAAAAACAAACAAAAAAAAAAAAAAACACAAAAACAAAAATAAAGAAAAAACACTTTGGGTATTGTCTAATCGATAATTTCTGGCTGCCTTTTTCCATAAGAGGGTGAATGCCCTCTTTTTAATGAGAAGGGCAACTTTTAAATTCATTTAAAGTATTCACATTTTCCTCTTTAGTCTTCTGTAGCAGTGCGATTACAGGTGTACCCGTACTGTTGCAGTTAGGAGCTGCTCTGTCTGTGGAGTTTGTGTTATAGCTGCCTTCACATTTGAAGCAGCAGCAGAAAACATGGACACAGGCATCCACTGCCTGTTGAATTCCACGTTGGGCACTTTCACTGACAAAGCAGAAGAGTGCAGGGTCAGCCACACAGTTTAAGGTAGTAAGTAGAAGAGAGAAGTGATAGTAATTAAAGATTTTCTCTATAAAGGAGCATTCCTTTTCGAAGTATGTCCGCACTAGAAGGAAGATGTGGTATGGGGAAAAACAAACCAGGAAGATGACAATGGTACTTGTAACCAGGTGCTTTACTCGACTTTTCTGTGCAGACTGTGTCCCTGTGCTCTTGCCAACAGCACGAAGAACCCGAAAGTATGATAGTGAAAGGATCCCTAATGGAAACAGAAAGCCTGCATAGAAACGGTAGTAGTTGACAGGCTTTTCCCATTCAGTTATAGGGTAGTGCTCAAAACACACCGATTGGTTGGATTTGTCCATGCTAAGTTCTTTGTGATGGAAGAAGATGACGCCCAAAGCGAGCTCTTTCAGCCACACAAAGCTACTGGCCCATACTGCCGCTTTCATGGTACGGAGTGATGTGAAACGAAGTGGGTAAACAACAGCGAGATAGCGGTCTATGGAAATACAGCACAGGAATCCAATGCTGACATAAATGTTCTCATAAAGAAGGAAGCCACAAATCTTGCAGACCCATTCGTTATACTTCCAGTCATCACCATGAAAAATGTACTGCAGCCAGAATGGCAGTGAGGCCAGGTACAACAGATCAGACACGGTGAGATTAAGCAAGTATATGCCCAACTCATTATGAACCCTTACCTGCAACCAGGCATGGTAAAGTGAGTAGGCATTGGTAGGAAGACCCACCAGCAAGATTAAGATGTAGGTCCAGGAGAAGAGGTACTGGTGAATATTGTGGTTAATAGCGCAGACAATTTGATCTCCAGATGTGTTCTGCATGACTGATGCTTGCTAGTAGTCCATGCTTACAAAGAGGGGGGAAAAAAGCTCCTTCAGGCACTCTGGTTCAGGCCTTTCAGTCTTTCATAGGCTCTAAAAAATGACAATAAACCATTTGAATAAACATTAATTACATTTTTTATTTACAAGAGTTAGCAGACTCCCACTTTCATACTGCCACTAGACAATCTTAGCAATTAGAGAATGAAAACCTGTATTCAGAAGCCCAACAGTGGCAGATCAGTACCTTAACCTCTTAATCCTTACATTAGACTCAGTTTTTCTGTAAATAATTTAGGTGTCAGTAAAGATTTGACCAGATTAGACCTAACAAAGTTTAAACAAATTTGCACTGTAGCTAGGTTAGTTTTCAGATAAGTTTTATGACTAACAACAACTTACACGATCAGGCACAACGGTATCTGAATGAATTCAGTGAGCTGTATAAGCCGCTCACAAAGTGCAGGCTTGCTTTTAGTCCTTAAAATAAAAAAAAAGATCAATTCTGGGAGAAAACTTTTTCTTACAACGCTCCTGAAATTTGGATTAAACTTTTTGTCACCGTTTTGGATTTTTTTAAAAGTACTTTACAACTCTTTTTTTTCCTTTTTCGTCAATTTAACCATATACACTGGTCTACAGTACACACCTCTTCAGTAAGTAATCTGTCTGCTATACTTCAGTAATGCAATTATAGTCAGTGGTGTCACAAAATTATGCCACAATCATTCTGCTTCAAAATACCTATAGCCCTGGCAACACGCAGTAGTGACCCCTGTACTTTTTTGTGGCACACAAGTGGTTCGTTTTAAACTATTTCTTGGTGCTTTTTCAAGTAAGCTTTGGGTTATATTCCTGCTGGATGTCCATTGATCTCCAACAGGCATCAAGCTTTTTGACACTGGGCCTGACAATTCACTACAAAAGTCATTGGTGGTCTTCAGATTTTATAATGCCATTCAGTGAGGATATTTACCGACAAATTGAGCAAAATAAACCAAAGACCTTTTCACAAATGTCAATCATTATATCTATAAATATTCTGGAGCTTTACTGTGCAAAATCTCAGATTTGTTTCACATGCTGGCAAAACATGTGAATAAAAAAAAATTGTTATTGCAACAATGTTTTTCCACCATGACTAGATGTTATAGGTGAACCATAGTGCTATTCATATGTGTATAAAGGTAGCTTTGATAAATACACTTGCAGCTGTTGCAATACACTTGCTTCAGATATTTAACAACCAAAAAAAACTAAAATATCCTGTACGGCTGTACATCATTACCAACAAAAATGCCTTACCTCTGTTTTTACTTTTTAAAATATATTAATTTCAACACATCAAGTACCAGAAAGTCAATTGACAGGCTTTCAGTTTTTAAATAAATGTACCTTTAAAATAAACCTTTAGCCAGTAATTCATTCATTCATTCATTCATTCATTATCTCCCGCTTACCCTCTATTAGGGTCGCGGTGGGGTTTCCCATGCCCATCCAGGGAAGAAACGTCTCGGGCGCTGGGCAGATAGACCCAGGACAGGGCGCCAATCCATCGCTGGGCACACACTCACTCAAACAGACACACTCTAAATGGGGCAATTTTGAGGATTCAATTAACTTGATCCATGTTTTTGGACTGTGGGAGGAAACCGGAGAACCCGGAGGAAACCCACGCAGACACGGGGAGAACATGGAAACTCCACCCAGATGGGGAGTCGAACCGGGAATCCCTAGCGCTGAGAGGCGAACGTGCTAACCACTAAGCCACCGTGCCCGCCAGTAATTCAATGTAGCGTAAATTTTTGAGACAGATAATAAACATCTCTCATGGATTTATCGACAATGGAATGGAATGCTGGCTGCTGCATCTCATCAAGCAGGAAAACTTTCAAAAGCTGGCAATGTGGCTTAATTTTCTTAGCTTCATTTATTGCAGCTGTTAACTGCTCAGGTGAATAAATGCAGACAAATTACACAATATGGTGAAATCAAAGAAATCAAAGGCTCCCCATGATGTGCTGAGTAAGTAAACCACAATGCAGCAACACTGACTGGTCTGACTTCAATGAGGAAGTTAAACAGCATTGGATAGTTTCCCCTGAGAAACAGCAGAAATATTAGCAGTTTGTAAAAATGGAGATCTTTACACTAATCTGATCAGCCTTTTCTACCTTGAACTCCTCACCTTTTTACAGCTAAATCTAACATTTCAGGTTTACAGTTTTGTCTTTGTAATTGCACTTCATCATTTTGGCAATGCATTTCTATCTTGTTTATATTTATAGTTTGCACCTTTTTAGTAACTTTTAGTCCTATACACTTTACGTGTATACTTTCTACGTACAGTATAACTTAGTTTGTATCCTACAGTTATGTTACTTGTTACTTTTTTAATTTAGCATATCTCATTAGCCCATTCAACATAAAAATTCATGTAAATAATGAAAAAAGCTACTATAACATGTAATTAAAGGCTAAACAAGGTCCTGATTTATTTTGTGTTTCACAACTATACTCATAGAAGATGCACAATGTATTGTAAATAGAATCATGGGTACCACAGTCAAAATTTTATATTTACATGACCTCCTTCAAAAGTCTCTATAAAAATTATACTTTTTAAAATGTTTTTTTTTTATTAATTAATTAATTTTTTTATAAATGTACCACCACTAGGCCACATTGTCTGCTTTAAGAACCAAATAATCTGAATGAATAAATACAGAAAAGCTCTACAAATTAGAAAGCTTGAGAGAGAGTAAAAAAAATAAATAAACACAAACAATGCATTTAGGATTGTATTACTCACAGCTTGTGACTCAGATCACAGCCTTTATACTTTGAATTATTTAGATATCAAGGGAATGTAATTAATTATGCATTACACATTCAAGAGAATTGTTCTGTGTTGTGTGTCTAAAAAGTCAAAGGAAGAAGGTCCATTATTTCCCTGCATAATGAATAAATAATTACAGCATTACTGTGTTGTCAATACTTCTGCAGTCCACAATACAGTAATTTTATACCATGCGCATTGCTTTTAATGTGTAGTGGAGGCTGATAAATTTAGCTGATGGTAGTAAAGCACTAGTTATACATCTGCTGCAGTTTTAAAGCAGATTTAACTCAATAACAATTCAAATACAGCAAAATTACCTGCAAATAATACATTATCGAAGTACAACACTGAACTACCTACAAATTACAATGAGCTCCTATACAAAATAAGTAAAAGGTGGATATTTAAATTGTAAAATTACAGTAGCTACATAGATTTTCAGTGTTAATGGAAATACAAAAATAGATATTGTTTCAAATAACACGCTTTTAAATGATCCTTTTTACTGTCTACACTTTTTATTTTACAAAATATGAATGCAGGTGCACAAGGGTTAGCACTGGTGTTGGTCGATATGACAATTCTGGCTAACATTAGGTAATAAATGATTTTTATAAATGATTTTTACAACTACTCTAAAAATAAATTCATTTGAAAGTATAGAGAGAAAACAAAATCCGTGGGAAATGTAACATCTATAGCACTTCAATAAAATACTTATAACATAACACGACCATATTCTCTCAAACCTACACATGCTTTTAATTAAACCGGAAAACCAATATCTAAACAAGTTTAAACCTTTCTACAATAGAACACATGTGTGGGTTCTTATTGCTGTCTGAGAGCTAATGCAGCTGTGTAGGTTTCAGAAGAACATAGTGCTTTATACCGCAAGAACATTGCTACAGAACGAAATTAACATTAACATCAATAATTGATCGAGAACAACAATATCTAATCGGAGGACATGTACTTACATTAATTCTGTCAGTTTGGCTTCTGCTGGGTCACCTGCATTAGGTTTAGCGCGAGCTTCTGTCAACAGGGTTAGCTTAAGTCAAGATAAAGAAAGCAGCTCCACACAGTAGCATAGAGCAAAACACTGAACATTCTGCACACCAGAGAAGCTCTTATTCCGGCAGCTGAATACGACAGAAAACGGCAGAGAAGCAGTGAAACGCGCTGTAGACCAATTTCTGCCGCAAGTTTTGAGCTGTCTGTTCCTCCTACGCGCCTGAAACAAGTCACCTCAGATAATCAGTCGCCTTAAAAACGCTGCAGTAACACTGTCCAACCATTCCGCTCGAAATCTGTTACTTAACATTCATTTTCATGACTATTACTTACAAGCTTTTTATTAAACACACAAACACTTGCGCGCACACATACACACTCACACCCCTGCTCAGTTCTTGACTTCACTCTGTCAAGGAGAAGAAACAGACAACATTCTTTATATAACTTTATAACTTTATACGTAACTTTATTACAAAGTTCAAATTTAGGACAACAGCTTTTGTACAAATGACATCCATCACATCAGTCAATCTATTACACAAGACATATTAATGATGTTCAAAATCAACAAAACATCCAATAAAATGGTCTTACTGAAAACAATGCCCATCTTTAAAAAGTGTGAATTAGAAACAGGTGTTTGGAGCTCACAAACATACCATGTGCTTCCTGAGGGAGATTTCATACCACCAAATCTCTGATACAGGTCGTCTAGGTCATTGGAGGAATATAAATGGCATAACAAATGCGCTGGTCCAGTTTTGACAAAAGTGTTCAAGTAGACTTATCTGCTGATGTGTCACTTGAGAAAGTGTGTGAAATTAATTTTTGCTTTAAAAAGATTGAGCACAGCAACTAAGTCAAGAAATATTAAAACGAACTCTAAAAGAACCAGCCTTTTTTTTTTAAACAATTTGGCTACATTTAAGTACAAATAAGTTCTCCAGTTACTTTTGTAATTAAGCATAAAGATATTTAAAGGATGGTTCTATTCTCTACATATTTTAGCTTAACATCATAGGGAGTGCTACTATTTTTAAAATAAATACAAATCAGACTAAAAGGGAGATGGTCAAAAAAAATTTGTAGCATAAACAGGATCAAAATCTTTTGTAAATGATGCAGCTACACTGACTGAGGGGGGAGGAAGAGAGAGAAAAAACCTCAGATCTTACTTCTTTTCTCAAAAGTTCTCGGAACTGCTTGACGTGTTGATAGAGGTTGGGTAGGTTGTTGGAGGAATATAAATGAATAAACGTCAGAGAAGCAGTGAAACGCGCTGTAGACCAAATTTTTGGTGCAAGTTTTGAGCTGTCTCTTCCTCCTACGTGCTTAAAACAAGTCACCACAGGTAATATGTCGCTTTAAAAACGCTGCATTCACAACCAACCATAAATCATCTGTGATTTGTAACACACACACACAAACATTCGCGCACACACAAACATTTTTGTAAATGATATAGTTTCACTGACTGGCCACATTGTTCTAATACTGAGGAGAGAAAAACAAACAAACAAACAAACAAAAAGAAAAACCTCAAACTTTATTTAATTTCTCAAAACTTCTCGGAACTGCTTGACGTGTTGATACAGGTTGGCTAGGTTCGTTGGAGGACTATAAATGTGAAAAAAAAGCAGCTGATTTTTGAAAAATGTGTTCAAGTAGACTTATCTGCTGAAGTGTATGAAGTTAATTTTTGCTTTGAAATGACAGAGTACAGCAACTAAGTTAAGAAACATTAAAACAAACTCTAAAAGAACCAAGATGTATATGCCTTTAATTCTTAAACAATTTGGCTACATTTAAGTACAAATAAGTTCTCCAGTTACTTTTGTAATTAAGCATAGACATTAAAAGGATGGTTCCATTCTCTACATATTTTAGCTTATCATGGGGAGTGCCACTAGTTTTAAAATACAAATCGAACTAAAAGGGAAATGGTCAATTTTTTTCTGTAGCATAAACAAAAACAAAATCTTTTGTAAATGATGTGGCTACAGTGACTGGCCACATTGTTCTAATACTGAGGAAAAAAAAAAAAAAAAAAAACTCAAACCTTACTTCATTTCTCAAAAGTTCTCAGAACTGCTTGATGGGTTCTGTGCAAAATCATTAAATAGTCTTAATGGCTTGGATTACACAAAGTATTCTTTACATTCTTTAACAGGCTCCGTTTCATGTTGACATGGCTAAAAGGCCAATGCTGCAAATTTCACAACATTTTACAAATCATTTTGTCATAATTCAGTTCTCCAAAAGATACACATCTGGTGAATGGTGTGACAAAGTCACAAGACTGCATGTGTTGTTAAGGTATCAGTTTGAGAAAATGGCATAATGTTAAATTAAATGGCTGTAGTATTAACCTCAAAATAACACAACACTAGCAATTTAAATAGTGAAAAGATGAGAGCAACATCACATACTGATGTAAAAGCAGGGCTTCTAATATTCATTTTATGGAGTAAAGGTACACTTGCTGTAGCCTCATGTGAGTAGGTGAGAAGTTGTTCCAAAAATTGGCCAGTCAGAATATCAAAAAGTGAGTAAACAAAAAGTAACAAAATACACAATGTCTACACTTAAATAACATTTCAAGTGGACACATTTTAGACAAAACCCTGTGACAGGTTTTTATATACATGTTTGTTATTCATAAATTTTGCCTGTGCTAATTCAGATACAGACACCACTGTTAAAAATAGGTTTCCTGTTTCACAAATATACAAATGTTCATACATATAAACATCACATGGTGTAAATATTACCCAACTGGTTCATATATGCTGTGCTGTTTAGAGGAAATGAAATCCCAAAGGGAAACACAAAATATGGTATGTTTGTGGATGGGCAGGGTATGGGCTGGATTCTGACCTCTTGTCTTACTTAACGTGGAAGTCCTTAATAAATAAGCATTACAAAACACTGCAGCAGCTTTCAGTGTTACAGTAAAAAAAATACAACAAATACTCAAGCATACATGAAAGAGGACCAATTCTGTAAACAGTACTCAGAGGTCTCTTTCATTAAGTTGAGGAACAGTGTTCAGACTTCATGTATTCTGCTGACATAGTGCTTCATCAATACATTTCCAACTATTAGCCAGTGTTAAAAAGGTCTGTTATGACATTAGGGCAAATAACACTCAATACTTATAATTTAAGTGGTCAAGGCCTTAAAAAAAAACTAAATTTAGCCTAATCACGTAGAAAGTCCTGCTCTCTGCATTCATGCACCTGTGAAATTATTTTAAGCACAATTTTTCATTTGTAAGATCATATGTATTCCCAAATCCAAATTATTTAGCAAATAAGTGGTTGGCCAATTAAGGTTTCAAGTACTGAGGTTGTTTAAACGGTGAGAGAGAGAGGCCATTTCCAGTAACACATCCCACAGTGGCTGTCTGAATGATGGACTCACGGCATCTGCTGCACCTCCTAAAGATGGCTACTGTAATTACTCTGTGATTATCCAGGGAGCGGTCCTTCATCCAATGACCAATGTTTGATTTTTGCATTCAGAATAGAATCTGTACTAACCAGCCACACTGTCCGCAGAGAGCCGGAGGAAACCACTAGTGTCCGTTGGAACAGATTTTCATGCCAAGCGGCTTCAAATACATTCTTTTGAATTTTTAAACAAGCCCTAAAAAAATGTCTGCAAACAGAAGTGCAGATTGAACACGCTGCTTCTTGGTAGGTTTTGTGACTGCTCTCAGGGCTTTACCATTTATTTACTTCACAGTCTTAACAGAAAAAAAGGAACAGAAGTGGTTAAACACAACCATACTCATACCACACAGTCTGTTGGTCATTGTTGGGGTCCGGAGAGGCAGGAGTACTCATGGGTCGTTCCTCTACAGGACAAGTCTGGCCCACATTTTCAGATTTTTTTGCTGTCGACTCAGTTTGCCTGCGTTCCCTGTCCATTTCTGCATCTTCTAATCTCAGTGCTGATACAGCACGCACCGGTGTCACCATAGCAACCTCACCTCGCTGGTGGTGCAGTGAGGTCGGACGTCCGGCTCCCACATGACTGACGCTTCCACCATAGCTTCGGTCTGGTTGTAAAATGTTGCAGGATGACGACAGTGCTAGTTCATCTCTTGGAGGAGCAACTGATAGACGCCTTGGGTCAACTGAAAGGAGACCAGGGCCTCCGGTTAGCCGTGCTGAAAGTGGTCGCTCTCTCCTTGGTACGCCATCAACTTGTACTGGACTCTTTGAATCAGACCGGAAGTGATCGGGGCCATTTGAATGAAGGAGGTCAGCTGAGGCCAGGCTGAAGGTGCGACTTAGTCCACTGTTGCCCGTGCCAGAGTACTGCAGGTGTGAATGACGCCCTTCTATTCCACTATTTCCTCTATTAGGGAGCGTCTGGGTCTGAGAAGGGTACGAGACCGACTCTAAGAGCCTTGTGCTGGGTTTGACACTTTGCCCAGGTTTTATAACTCTTCCATCTGGTCCAGAAGGCATTGTTTTTACAGTGGGAGAGACATAGTTTGTCAGTGTTTTGGCACCATCTCTAGGAGGCGGTGGTGGTGGTTGAGCTGTTCTGCTGAAATAGTCTGTCATCAGGTTCTCCCGACTATCGGTTTGTACCTAGTGTAAAAAATAAATAAATGAAAAAATAAAAAAGTTAAATATTTCAAAGAAAAAAGCTGATTCTTAATTAGTGCATAATAAATGACACACTAAGAAACATACAAAAGTAAAAACAAGCAAAGCAAACAAGGCTACAAGGAAAATTCACACAGTCATCTGGATTTCAAATGTTTGTTTGTTTTTATAACACCATGTTGTTCTATCTATAGCATTCATGGCAGGAAATTATTATTTATATTTGTATAAATCCCTTTTCAGGTTTATAATCCTTAGGTGATTTTTTTTCTTGGTGGTATTTTGGGCGTTCTTTTGGGGATGTTTTTAGTGATTCTTTCAGGTGATCAGTATGTGGCAGTCTGTGCATCATATGGGTGGCTTTCAAAATGAAGCAGAAAAAAAAAATCATGTGTTAAAGTATATTTTTATGTAAATATCTATCTATATAAATTATGCCACAGTAAAGTTGTCTATCCACTCATTTCTTTCAGAAACAAGTTTTGCTGATGTCCCACAGTGCTATCAAACAGCAAATATATACAATATGTGAACATCCGGTACCATCAAGATAAAATCTTGAAAATGAAAATATCAGGTCAACCTGTTATTACAACGTTATTAGAAGTTAAAACTACTTTAACATATCTTAATTTAAAATCATGATAAAGGAATTAAATCTATTACATCACTTTAACTATTGAGCTTGTTTCATATATTAAGTTGACTGTGAAGACAGCATAATCAAAGCACATTAAACAACAGCAACAGAAGAATGTCATGCAACAGTGTACATTCCCTACCGATATAAATAGCCATAAATTATAGGCATTTCATCCTAAAATAATTAAAAGCCTGGCAACAGAAAAGGTCTTTTTAGCAATCGACATAAGCCAAACTTATATAACCTGAAAATATAAAGAAAAATAAAATCACTACCCAACAAATTCTAAAACTACTGTTAAATGATCACACTTATTTAAGTTTCCCAATAAAATAATGGTTACAAATAATTAAGCTAATTAATGACGCCAATAAATTACAAATATTTAATATCTTAAAACAACAACATAAAAGCTTCCATACATTGATGTTACTAAGCATAACCATTTTAGACCCAATCTTTAAAATGACCTAGTGATCCCATCGATCCCAAGTATTCTGGCAACTACTACTCAGCACATTTTAAATATAGGAACCTCTTACAGTTCGTTTTAATTCCCCATGCTAAAAACCTATTTAAAAGGTTTACACTGGGATAATTAAAAGCCCTTTACAAATTGACATGCTACTGGGCATAAATCTTGTGCACAATTTCCAGGGTACATACACCTTTTACAAGGTAAAATTCAAGCACTTTTCAAGCCAATTTTCCAGCACCTTTCAGCTGTGGTAAATTAACGACAACGGTAATATCTCAAAACTGCGATTCAGCAATAATCAATATATCGCAAAATTATTCTCCACACTTCACAGCGACGATGCTAAAAAAAAATACTTCCAAGTAAGTAAATAGCAGGAATTATGGATTTGTTGGTGTCAGTTTCATACAATTTAAATACCAATGTTCTTCACCACATGTTTATCCTATTTATTCGATTGAGCAGTTACTGTAGTATGTTAAATTCGGGGATGAGGAAAACACAAAAGCTGACTGACAGATAGCCGCCCCACACAAGCTGCTAGCTAATGCAGCCTCCCCTTATTGCTGTCATCACCGGCTCACTGTGTCTGCGAGGAAAAACAGCACCGACTAGAAGCTAGCAGGTCTGAAACAAACTCCTTGAATCAGTTGGGAGTCAGCTCCCTGCTTTTCTTTATTTCACTCGCTCTTCCTTTCTTTATATTGCTTTATAATAATAAATTAATCAAAATTTGACATTACCTGTGTTTAGAAAAACACAGAAGTTCTAAAACAGCCGGTTCTACATGAGCCAACTGCTCTTGGATTACGAGAAAAAAAAAACAGTAATTTGTTATCACACATACGTGGAGGTGCATGCGATGTCTTTTTTATTTTATAGTCTGCGGTTTTTCTTTAAGCAAACTTATTTAGTCATAGATATTTTTTGTAAAGTGAAAGCAGTTAGAATTCCAAGTATTTTCTAGCATTTTCTACAAAATTTCATCACTTTTCATAATTGGAAAACAGAACGTTAAAATTCAAGCATTTCCAGGATTTCAAGCACCCGTACAAACCCTAAATTTCAAGATCTTGATATATTTTTCATGGACAGTCAGGCCATGCTGATGAACAATGGACCTCAAGTGCACCATGTCATCATCTCTTTAGTTAGTAATTAGTACAACACACTGATGATCACCTTCTACTGCAGAAAATGACCATGGGCTGGATTTGGAATCTGTTGGAAGTACACATGTATGGTGGGCAAAAATCTCAATATATTTTTTTATATGGCTAGCGAGTGCAAACTTGGAAGTATAGTGGAGGAATCTTAATGACATATTATATAGCGTGTAAATATTGAACATAATATTAAAAATTAAGATGTGGTTGTGCATTTATGACCAAAACTTACAGTAGGTGGTGAAAGGGCATTGCTTTCCTCTAGAAACTCCTCCAAGGTGACCATCTCACTCCCTGGTGAGTTAGGGCGTAGCAATGTGGAGCGTGGGTTAGAGCGTAATGAAGACAAGGATGTACAGGGAAGAGTGGAGCTACGTGAAAGCAGGCATGACTGACTGACAGTGGAGCCATCGTAGCTCAATCCAACCACATCATCACTGGAGAGACTAGTAGAGCGGCACTGCAGACGCTCCAGGGAATCTAAACAAGAGAACCGACCGAAATTATCAGATTAAAGGCTTATTAAATAAAGTGGGGAGTAAAAAGATAAATGAAGGCAGGAGGGATAATAAGACATGATACCAAATGTAATAATGTAATTAGTTTATTTGGTACATTGCATATATTATAATCTATAACAATATTAACCAAGTATCATACAGTGTGTCTGGTTTAAATTGAATCAGATCATAGACTAGAATGAGTTTGTTTTAGTCTGAGCTGATTTATATAACTAATCTGAACAAAAACAGTCCACCAAAAGTTTACTTACTCATTTTGTAAGTGACAATAAATGTAAAAATTATGCAACCAATGAAGAGTTCTTTAAAATACATTATGCATGCAATATTATTGCTTCTATAATTGAATTTCTAATTTGAGGTCCATGGTATGAAAAAAAATGCACTTTTGAAATGTACTAAATTAATTTGTCCATTGCCCAGCGATGGATTGGCGCCCTGTCCTGGGTCTATCTGCCCAGCGCCCGAGACGTTCTCCCCTGGATGGGCATGGGGAACCCCACCGCGACCCTAATAGAGGATAAGCGGGAGATAATGAATGAATAATTTGTCTATAGACACAATCCAAATATTTATGTTAAGCCTTTCTAGAATAGTGAAAGCAGGTACTAACAAATAGGTAACCAACTTGAGACATATAGTGTACATATTTGGTCTTTTCTCAAGCTGAGCACGTCTCTCAACCTAAGCTCGATTGAGTATCTGTCTGTGCAGCCTCAAACGAATGGTCGCTACCATTTACCAGCTCTGTGACATCATTGCCGCAGCGATAAATTCACATTTTAGACTTGGCACAGTGTTTCATGCCGGATGCCCTCACAACCCTCAACCTCTACCGGGAATAGAGACGCACAGACTATAGGGACAATTTAAAGCAGCCAATTAACCTTAGAACCATGTTTTTTTTGACTGTGGGAGGAAACCAGAGAGCTCGGAATCTCCACCCAGATCGGCTGTTCATTCCACCCAGATTCAAATCCCCAGGCAGACGTGCTAACCACTGAGCCAATACAAACAATGTATGAATTATATTTATAGTTTTTCAAATATAAGTAACAGCAGCTGCACATCAATAAAATATTAGGGTTCCATAGCACACAAACCTCTTAAGTTTACAGGAGAGCTGCTACTGGAAGTGTTGCGGCAATAATCTGCAGAACTGGGTCTGTGTCCTTGGTGAGAAACAGAAAAAGATGGTGATGAAAATGAGGTGCAAAGTTCCTGCAATGTGAATAAATGCCCTAAAACTGCAGCAGAAGGATCATCAGTCATGGCGTTATCGATCTGGACCTTTCTTGTACCTGCGTTTCCATGGCCACCAGTACCAAATCCAGCATCAGGAGAGTGCATACGTAGCTCTTCTTCAGAGATTATTCCTGCAGTGCACAGAGAAGTGAGAATGCAAATGAATGGATGGTGCAAGTCATTTTCAACTTCAACACAGGCAGCAATGTGCCCACGAACACAACCAATGTGTTCTGGCAACCAGAACACATTATCTAGCAGTTTTACATATTATACAGAATAAGAAAGCACAACTCTCCCAGGAACATGTATTAATTAATATAAAGACATAAGAAAGACAACTGGCACATGATTACAGCACTAAGAAAATACACCCAAGTCACTATTTGTTCATCACTGTTCAGTGATTTCCTGGGAAGTCTGTCACAAAGATAATATCATTAAAAGGTGTACTAATTATATGCTCTGGTCTTTTAAATATTTCAAAAACAAAACAAATAACACAGAACCCCATGAGAAAATTCTGTTCCTACTAAGATCAATTAAAAAAAAAAAAAGATTTTGATTTTTAAATGATTACCCTTGGGCCGACGATTTGGTCGCAAGCCAGAGGGTGAAAGGCCTGGTGCATTTTGGGAGTTCTGGCTCAATGGCGTTGAACAAGAAGCACCTGGTTCAATCACTCTCCGTCTTAACACCAGCTCTTCATATCCATCCATATTCTCAGAGCTGCCTCTTGCTGAACAGTTCATGCTTCTGCCTCTGGAGCCACTGATATCATTTGCAACTGTGAGACATGTAGTATTGATTAATTTTGCTCAATGCGTAAATATATAGCTTATATGACAAACACTAATGCACAGCATACACTCTAGCAATACTGTGTGAGATGCATAGGACAGCATGTTATAGCAAAGTCTTGTGTTAATATCAGGACAGACAGAACAATGCAACACTGAACAAGCAGGGTCTTGGTGAAACTGTTGCAAACTTGAAGCATTTTGAACAATACTGGGACCAGAACAAAGTATCCAAATATTAATTGACTTCTGTGTGTTTAGAAAACGTCTTTAAAAAACGAAAACATTTTTATTACTACAAGTCAAACTAAATTTAAAATCACGACGTATACGTCTTTATTACGTTAACATTATTATTTTGAAAAAAAAAAAAAAAATGCAACTAAGCATACAACTTCTAAACACAATTTTTGGCCAAATGACCAACTAGGAATAATGCTAATCTTAAAAAAAAGTTATTCTTTACAGATGGCTGACCAGTAGACAAATGAAGAAGTGTGTGTGTATATATATATATATATATATATATATATATATATATATATATATCTTCTGCAAATAGACAAATAGACAGATGGGCCAATTGTTTTCTCTGATTCTGCCAATCATGAAAAAAAGCTGACATCCCACAAACGCACATCTCACAGAATGATGTAGTACGTTATGAACCAATTTGGTCTCCAGTGACTAATTTGTAACATCACTATCTTGATTACATCTTCCTCTTCAGTCAAATGTTAATTACAGCTTAAATTAAAGGTGTAAAAAAAATATTTTAATCTGTACTGATGCATCAACAGTATAAAGAACATGTGATGACAGCATGCAACACAAACATTGAGTAATTTTCTTGCTTCAAGTCACCATTCAGCATAGCATCTTTTGGACACAAGTCACATCAGTATACTGTACAACTAAAAGTGCAACAATGACTTTATGGTTGCAATTAGAAATCATTTCATAACTTTCAGAAATCTTTTCCAAAAATCTGTTCCAAAAAGTCTGTTCATAATGTAGGAACACACACACACACACACACACACACTTGGCATAAAGGAACAATAAGGATTGAACAAAGCTCAGACCTCAAATCT
The DNA here is from genome assembly GCA_019802435.1 of Corydoras maculifer. Lineage (NCBI taxonomy): Eukaryota > Metazoa > Chordata > Actinopteri > Siluriformes > Callichthyidae > Corydoras > Corydoras maculifer. Next base: position 5,651,219 of record JAFMOD010000299.1, on the reverse strand, counting down.
CAAAATGAGCTTTAAATTTTTTTTTTTTTATTAATTCCTAGATGGGCCTTTTCCAACATCAAGGCATCAGCATAAGTATGCTTTAAATGGTAGCAAGTGCACATAGGTGGTCAGAATACCAAATATTTTAATTACAAGATAAGATAATCATTTATTGGACCCAGAGTAGGGGTAATTCACAAACTCCTTTTATTCTAAATTGTAGATACAATATACTAGGGCACATAATCCAGGACTAAAAGATTAATAATGCTGCCACTGTTTTTCAGATGTTTTATGTGAATGCAGATGACCGAAAGCTTTGCGATATTCACTCAATAAAAGAGTGACACACCAAGACCTAGCTGAGCAGAAAAAAGGATTACTGAGGAGATATGAGCAATGAGAAGTGATGGAAAAATAAACATAATATAACTGGATGCAATGGTAAGAAAGACAGAGGTTAAAGAAAAAGCATTTGTAGTATGTATAGGACACAGAGGCCACACTGCACAAGCCGTTTGCATAATAGTACCATTGCTCATTCTGACATTTCCCTGAGAAGGGCCTTTAACTGATTTACTAATCCCCTGCATGCTCCTCTCTTAACTCAATTACATTAACATCGACTGGCCTCATTAACATAAGAGCCACAGGTTTCAGTGGCTGCTGTCACAATCGGCGTAATTCATCTTCCTCATTGTCGTCTATTATTGATTCACACAAATGCAAACAAACACGCGCACACGCAAGGAGGCACACACATTACTCATGGAGCGATAGCAAGCGAGATGCATTTAGCACTCCATTTTAATACAATACTACTTACGGTAAAACTTAAAGAGTTCCTTGGGTAATCATCGACAGTCTCAGTAAGAGTGCAGCGGTCAGCTTGTATACCAAAATCTGTGTTCCCTACTATATGGACTGAGTTAGTGTTTGAATGTAATGTATTGCAAATAAGAATGGTGTTAAAATGTGAGCGGTTTTCAGGGCTTCCCTCATATTTGTTAGTGTGCACATTGTGCTGTAACTACTTTTAAATATAGTGGTGCTGAGAATGAAATGAGATGGCAAATGGTAAACAACAATAATGTACAGATGGAAAACAGGGAGATGATGGGTTGCTAGCAGAACTCATTTTGAGTTATTGTTTTGCTGATGTAATGTGATGATAGACTGCATTAAAGTAACTAAAAATGGCCAATCAGTGAAAGCGTCTCGCAGTGGGAGGTAGGCATGATGACATCAGTAGAGGCCCAGAAGCGAAGGCGATTTGCCAGTGAAAGCCGGCCAGACGATGTCCCCTGCACCTGCATTTTGTCTTGGCTCTTACTCCGTTGAAAAAGGAACCGCTTTCCCACTGCAGAGGTTAAATGTAGGGAAAATAAATGTACAGCAAATACAGACACAGGAAGAAGAGAGGTTGGTAAAAAGAGAAAAAAAAGGAGTCAGAAAGTGCATGTGACTACTATCATCAACGAAGTCCATCACCCTTTAAAGAAACAGCAAAACCTGGATTTGAAGAACTACAAGATACATGCAAGATAAGTTAACCATCCTAAACAGGAGAGCAGATTAAGATAACAAAAAGTAGATGAAGAATAAATCAACAAGGTGTTTAGTGTGTAAGTAAAGGTTTGAAAGAGGTAGAACTGGTCGGTTCAAATGCTAAACACCTGGCGCCCCCTTATGGAACAATTTGGGTGGGACTTTTTGTAGGACAGGTGCTGTTTCTGCATTTTAAAATGTTCTATGTCCTGCTCCTGAACTAACCTGCAAGTGTAAATGAACAGCCAGTATTGGTGTTTTATCAGTATTAGAACTATTTAATCAAATATGCATATTGTTAACCCATTGTTTGGTATAATACCAATGCTGTTTGACTAAATGTTTGCTTTACTAAATCATAATGATGCACACTATTGCAATGCCATAAGTGAGGTGGGGACATTTTTTAACTACAATCTATCAGTAGGTAATCTAAGGTGAAATTAAGTTTTTAATTTGTAGCCACTGCCATGGCATTAATAAACATGATCCATAATTAGTATATACACTTAATAACAATAAAGCCTGTAAAGATACATTTACTGTATCTTCCAACTGTAATTAATCATTCATTCATTCATTATCTCCCGCTTATCCTCTATTAGGGTCGCGGTGGGGTTCCCCATGCCCATCCAGGGGAGAACGTCTCGGGCGCTGGGCAGATAGGCCCAGGACAGGGCGCCAATCCATCGCTGGGCATGTAATTGTAATGTATTTTTTTATTTTTATTTTGTAATCACAGTTTTTTACTGTCTGAAAAGATAAATTATTTTCTGTTTTACGTCAGTTAAGATTATTTTTATTTGCTTTAGATAAATTTGTCAGAGGTTTACACACAATAAGAATGCATGCCTTTAAACAATATGTAAAAGCCCAAATAAACATGTCATGACTTTGGAAGTTTTTGATGATATTTAAGACAATTGAAGTGACACCAGCCAATATATTTTAGGGTACCTTATACCTTGAACACACTGTTTCCTGTGTGACATCATGGGAAAATCTAATAAAATCAGCCAAGAAATCAGAAAGAGTATTGGCCATAAATCTGGTTGATCCTTGGGTACAATTTCCAGATGGCTAAATGTGCAAAATGTGTGCATCAACCCCGGGACAAAAAGCAAAATACCAAAAGTCCTTGTAAAGATGCTACTGAAGCTGGTAAGATAGTATCATTATCCACAGGAAATAAGTCCTCTACCAACATGAGCTAAAATGCCATTTAACGAGTTAAAGGCAATTAAACAAAGGAAACATAATAAAAATCCAGCATTATGTTGTTAGAATGGAGCCGTAGTGTTTATCACATTGTGTCTTAGCGCTGGGGGTCCAGGTTTGAATCCTGATCTCGGTGGAGTTTCCATGTTCTCACTGTGGGTTTTCTTCAGTTCCCTCCCACAGTATAAAAACATGGATTTAACTTGATTTGGCTGCTCTAAATTGCCTTTATATAGTGTGTGTGTGTGTGTGTGTGTGTGTGTGTGTGTGTGTCCACCGATATATATTCGTGCCCCAAAACATTTTCCCCTGGTAGGGAATGGAGGTAGCCCCCCACGGCCCTAAAAGAGGATTAAGGAGGGATTGATGCACTTCACAAAATGGTATCATGAGGTAATATCATCTGGAAAAGTAAAACAACATCTCAAGACAAATGGACAATAACTCTAAATCAATTAGTTAAAAAAAAAAGGCTTAATACGTGGCTAAGGGAAGAACAAAGTCAATGTTATGGAGTGGTCATCACAAAGCCCTGATCTCAACTCTGTCAGCAGGAATGCACAGTATTATTAACAGTAAACAATCAGCTACAACAAAGAAACAATGACAAACTCTGCAAACATCAACCTGTACTAACCTTTACTCTTTGAAGTCGGTGAGGAATGGGTATGGTTTTCCTCCAGAGAGTTACTGCCTGGTGAATCCAGGCTGATTCGAGTCTGATTTGAAGGCACTGAAGGGGAAGGAACAGTCGAAATGTTGTCTAATGAATGAGGGATTTCTGGCAGAGGGATGTCTGGAGCACTTCTGATACGTTCTCGAGACCCTTCCTGACGCTCATGTGATCCATCCTTTTTGGGCTTCATAAATTTAGCAATGGCTTTAGCTCCCACCCAATTGCTCTTCCTTTGAATTACAGCACAGAGGGAGAAAAATTTGTTAGCAAATAACAAGGCCTGACTTAAATCCATTTGTATTCAAGAAACTACATTTAGGCAGTACATACTTTTTAGGAGTTGGGTCATAGAACTTGTACTGATCCATGATCTTTTCTTCCAGTTTTTCTTTATGCCGTCGCAAGGAGTTTAGCTTATCACTGAAATAGAAAGAAACCGGCTTTCACATCCCCATAACTTAAACTATAATGAATCTCTCACTCTCAGTACAGTTCTGTCAACTCACATGTACTGTTTCTGTTCCTCATGGTAGAGCTCCTTGCTCTCCATAGACTTCTCCAGTAATGTCTGGTTCTGTTGGCTAAGCATCTGAATCTGGCTAAGAAGGTGATGGTTCTCCTCCTCCAAATTGCCCTTTAGCCGGTTCAACAGCTGCAAAGACAGACAGATCATTAACACTTTGCTTTTTGCATCAGGTTGTGAATGTAAAGGGAAGTGATGACAAAGTAAATTTATTTAATACAAACAATATACATCCTTATACAGGTTTTTACCTGCGATGTTCTGGAACTGGAAAAAAGTTACACCAAACATGTTTTGTTCTTTTCAGGGGAAGGCTACATTTCATTTTCAAAAAACAGCACTGTTGATTTTAAAATATGGCATGAAAGCTGTGTTCCTTCACCTCACAGTGGTTATCCAGCTTGGCCTTCGAGATGTCCAAGCCCTGGTGCTCTTCTTTCAGTTGGTCATACTGTGCCTGCCAGCGGTTCAGCTTCAACTGTGATTCATTTAAAGCAGTCTTTAACTCTTTGGCCTGTAGTTGCAGTCCATCATACTCCTGACGCAAATGCACATGTTTCTGTGAAACTCTGAAATCATAGTCAGACACCAGTTCACATGTTAAAATCTGACAAATGAGAAATATTTAAGGATGTGTACAGTACTAAATAAGTTAAAACACTGCAGTTTACTGATGAAGGATGGAATCCTAAATACTTAGGATAGTACATTTCTTTGCAACAACTTTTGTTTATTTTTATGGTCCTTGATTCACTTAAATAACACTGAACAAAACACTGCTTGTGGAATAAACATGGAGAAAATTATTCTAAATATTCTATTTTATTATTTATTATTCCCTTTCTCTTGTCAGTGTCACAGCAGCTCATTGAGTTTGTGTTCACCAATAACCAAATAATAAGATGTTCTCGAATATACACAAAAAGTGTAATTCGCACAGAAATTGTGATCTGTTTCCAAAGTAACAGAGTATTTTTTACTTTTTATTCCTGCTTTATTCCTATTTTTTAAATGTTTTTTTTTAAATTAATCACTAATGAACTACACCAGCAGAGGGCAGCATAAGTTGTCTAAAGCACAGATCCGGCTTGTAAGATGAATACAGTATTGACATTAGTAATTTTTGTAGTATAGTTGACCTGTCCAGCTCCTCCTTTAGACTGTGGTTCTCTCCCAGAATCATTGCATTTTTACAGATCTCGTCTTTTAAACTTTCTCTTTCTTTTATCAAAGAAGTCTCCAGTTCCTCCACAGCATCCTTCTGCTTCAGAAGCTGAACATATCTGCATGCAAGCAAACGCAAACACAAGTGCAATGAAGTACTGGAACAACACACTGACATTCAGAAATACATCAAATTACAACATGAACAAGGATGAATACAGATTTAAGCCCACATCGTGCTTTTCTGTACAACTAGATGCATTATTAGCCATTATTTGGAGGGGGGTGGTAGAAAACGTCATAAAATATTAAGTAATGGTGACATGTGGCAACTAGAATGTAGAATACCATCCAATCAAGATCCTGGACAGCTGGGATTTCATCTGTGACAGCCTTCTCCTTTATCTAAAAATTCTAGGTCTCTAGAGACAAACTACTATATTATTCATGAGAGGAAGAATAAGCCACTGGACTAGAGGGTGACTAAACACTTATCTGCTTTCATTACTATTCCAAAAAAAAAAATAATAATAATAAAATAAAATAAAATACATAGAGCGATGGGTTGGCGCCCTGTCCTGGGTGTGTCCTCCCAGCGCCCAAAATGTTCTCCCCTGGATGGGCATGGGCATGGGCATGGGCAAACTAGTAAAGGCAAACATTATTTGCTGAAACGGATTAATAAAAAGGAATTGAATATCTTGATAGTACGGTTTATTTAATGGCTATGAAATGGTTCTTTCTTCACAGTTAAAGATTCTCAGTTTGAATTTCAAGGTTGGGCAAGCAAGTTTATGTTAATGTGAAGTTTCTGCATATAAACTTTCAGTGTCTGGGTTTCCCACGAGAAGTCTAGTCCAAACACATGTGGCGAGATAAAGTGTCAATACAAAATTGCCCCCAGGTGTGAATGTGCAAGTGAAATGATTTGTGTGTACCTGTCCAGCAACCCTGATTAGAAAAAAAAAATGAATTTTACTTCTTAATTTCACTTAAATCCAAATTTTTTACTAATTAAATTTTTCACTTAATAAATTAATTTGTCAAAAGGTTTTTCCAGGACTATAAATCGTTTAAATCTTAGAATTGCAAGTGAGCTCTGTTTTAGTCCCAACAGCATTCAAGCAATGGCCAAATTCATGCTGAGGAACAAACACCTCTAGCTATAATGTTCTACACTGCAGTCTGTACATTCTTGACTAAGATAAAAAAAGACAATGAAACTATTAAACATCAAACTTCCATACTGCTTTACACAAAGTATCCCTCCCTCACCATCATCATAGTCTGTAATAAAAGTTAAAATAGAGCACAGGAATGAATTCTGTTGTTGAAAAACTAAACACACTTAATTCCATGCACATTATTCCACAAGCCTCAATCATTTTACATTGATCTTTGCCATAAATGTCAGTGATCCTAATTATTAGACTTAGAAAAACTTATTAGATGATTTAACATCAAATGTTCAACTAATGGCTATAAATGAACTGTAAGGTAAAAATGGCTTTAAGTCTGAGGCGGATCCCTGACCGTAATCCCTATAAAAACTATTGGAAATACTGGAACAGGCCAAAAGGTAGTACCCAAACTTAAACAATAATAAATAAATTTTAAAATTAAATTCTTAAAAATCATTGTGTAAAATAATCGTCTGGAATTACTTTACACTGAATAAAGAGCATTTTATATTTATGACAATGGTTTAAGGATGCCCAAAGATTCAGTGGAAGACCACTAAGAGTAAAACAAAATTACTTAGAGAACAATCTTAATTAAATCATTATTGTAATCAAAATCTGACATTGAAAAATAATAAGGATATCCATAATTCTAAAATTATCATCACTAAACAGTTTTTTTTGTAAATGAATGTCTTAAATTTAAGAGAAACCCCAGGTTACAGTAATATAAATATTTTACTTAATACTAGGTTTAATAGTGTTTCAGCTGTCTTTGGCTTCTTCCTGTTCATGGTGACAGGTTTAACTGATCACTGCATATGCATTATTGTTCTGTTGTCCTGACTCAGGGTCACGCTGCCATCTGTATACAAATGACACACTTCATCACTCCATCTGTACAGCCATATGTAAACAGCTCTTTATAAACATTCAGCTGAAGACTAACAAGTAATTATAGCAGATGTCAGAGTACATAATATATCTTAAAATTTGAGGTCAAATAGTTGCTATATTCCCATTGACAAGGTCTCTTATTGATGATAAAGTGCTGAGTTATTGCAAAAAATATGCAATAATAGGCAGCATCCCAACACACACTCAAAGCCATGATTTGACTCACAGATTTTCTTAAAGTCTCATAATCTGTTTTTTTTTTTAAACAGAAGTTTCTGGTCAAATTCTATGTTTCATTAAAAATTCTAGGGAACACGTCTCCTCTATAGAGAACAAATTTCCACATATTAACTATTAATTTATATCTCTATATCTCTATTTTTTTTTACTGCCAATTAGAAATCTCTAAATTAAAGCTGGAAACATTTACTATACAAAATAAATAGGTGAAACATGAACTTTAGATATTCATCTTTTGACTTTTTCCCCCCTGTTTGTATTTACCCCTATGTTTTGGCCATTCACCTGGAAGAGCATTTTTGAGGCTAGTCTTTAAAATTATTGGTCCCGACGATGTTTCATGGGGTGGGTGTTTGGGCTCTATGCAGGCCAATCATGAAATTTCTTGTCAAACTTGGTCAGCCATGGCTTTCTGATCCTTTGTACATTGGGGCACAGTCAGTCACAAAGTTGGAATCGTGCAAGTGTCCAAAACAAATGGCTGGGTTTGTTTGGTTTATACACCTGTGGCCTATTAAATAGACTTTCAGGACTGAATTAAAAATTTTAATTCAATAAGTGAAATGTGCATTCTAATACTTTACTCCATAAAGTCTGTCTATATATATCTGACTGAATCAAAATCTGACTGAACTGGTCATTTGGATAAGTTACTGAAATACATTTGCAAAACTCTGTTTAGTGATTGAAGAATTAAATTTTAGGCATTTCTAAGACAGTGCCCTCATTCAAATCTTTTTTCAGAATGGAACCCAACTAATTACCACAAAGATGATTTTCCAATACATTCTTACCCAGCTCTACGTAAATTAAAAATAAATAAATAAATAAATAATCTGAAAACGATTATATAATAAAAATGAATTGATATTTTTGCAAGAATAAAACCTTTAGTTGTATTGGCAAATGTTTAATCTAATAATGTTTAAAATACAGCGATAGATTGGCGCCCTGTTCTGGGTGTATCTGCCCAGCGCCCAAAACGTTTTCCTCTGGATGGGAACTCCCCGCGACCCTGATGTAGGATAAAGCGGAAGATAATGAATGAATGAATGTTTAAAATAAATAAATAAAAATAATGTTTAAAAAAGTTTGTTCATTATGCCAAAATCACTATAATGTCCAAAACAACCTCAGTGTGATGATCTAAATTGTGCACCACTATTTTTTTTTGTATTAGAAATTTGTCTCTAAGATAAAGTGCTTGGGTTATAATTTGCTAAATATCGTCTTTAGCTGGATGGATTAGATGTTTAATAACTGGCAAATCAATAAAACTACATACTTGTCCTCTAGAGTACGGTGGTCCTGCTCCAGTTGTCTGTGGTTGCTCTTCAGGGTAGTGTGCTGGGATATGAGCTGCTCATATTCTGTTGCCTGCCTCTCATGGACACTAAGCAGGCGCTCATGATCTCGTGTGATGCTGTCACAATTGGCCCGTGTCTCCTCTTGCAAGTTTTGTAAAGCCTCAGCCTCAGCCTCCAGTGTCTGTTGCTGTGTCTGCAGTGTTGTGTACTGAACTGTCAGAGATGAGTTCAGTGAGTTAAGAGTGGAGTTTTCAACCTGCACATGCAGATATGAGAGAGAGTGAGAGAGAAAGCGAGAGCAAGAGAGAGAGAGAGAAATATAAATGCGTATATAGAATAACTATAATTTTAAAAGTTGCTTAATCCAATGACTTAAATCAAAGTTACTATAAGTTCTGCATACATAAAACATGACTGTTTTCCAGTTTGGGTCACTGAGATACTAAAGCCTATCAAGAATGAGACAGTGGCTGTATTCTTCTTTATCCATTTCATGGATCTGTGGCAATGACTTGTGGTCATTGTCTTACAGCCTATGATCCACATTTTGATGTCCTGACATTTTACTTTTAAATAAGATGGCATCATTCAAAATTCTTTGTTTCATCAGTGATGGCAAGCCATTCTGATGCAACAAAACAGGTCAGAACAATAAATGGTAATTGGTATTGATCCTACACTCCACACTACTCAACAACACTGACTTAACTTGCGTAAATTAAATTGCTTTAACTTAAGTGAGTCACTTTGGATATAAGAACCTGCAAAATGACAATTTATATGTATCGTGTCCAATGATTAAACCATTGCGATCGTTGCTTTTATATTTGAGTTAAACCTCGGTTTTGTACCTGTAGTTTGGCTGTCTCTTTGTACAAGGCAGTATTCTGCTCCTGCAGAGTGGAAGCTTGTTTCTGCAAAGCCACTGCCTGAGCATTAAGCTGTGTATTTTGGGAGTCCAGCTGTTTCAGGTGTTCTTTTAGTAGATGTTTCTCTGTTTCAAGAGAGGCATTCTAGGAGAAAACACAATAACCAGCTAGGTAAGGACACTTGGGAAAGAGTAACATCGAGATTGTAGACCAAATTAAAGGATAAGAGGATAAACAGCATACATTTTTTTCAACATCAATCAGTCGATCTTTCAGTTTGAGCAGCTCAGCAGTTGCTTCCCTCTGTTCTGTCTCCCATTTCTCCTGGCTGGGACCTAAGGAGCTCTGATCTCCGGCTCGTTGGGATGTTTCAGTGTGGGCTGCTTCCTCCTCCTGTCTCTGCCTCAGGGCCTCAAGTGTCTTCTTAACCTAAGAAGGATGAGCAAACACATAAAAGTAAAGTAAATAAACAAGATCAGTCTGAATAATGAGTAAGCCTCAGTGTATAAGAGTACAAAAGAAGGCAGTGAGCATACAGAAGACAGTTCAGTCCTTAGCTGCTGGTTCAAGCTGCTACTCTCCTCCAGACGAGACTCTAGGCCTTGGATCTTTTCTTCCCTTATCTCCAGAGTCTTCTTTAGAGTTGACTCAATCTTCGTCTCAAGGAGCTTATATTTACTGAGAGGTCACACAATCAAGTCATTATATTTTAAGAGTTCACAAAATGTGTTATTAAATCATCAAAACAGCAAAGGCTTTAGAGAAGGGCTTTGGTTCATTCTATAAAGAGCCCGTTTTCCCACTATTATGAACAATTTACAATATTAGCTTCAGGGAAAAATTACTCAACTCTAAAGTAAGACTGTGAAAGCTCAAGTTTGCACAAAACAGCATCCACACCCACAGAACACTGCTGACAGCCCATCTTTAAGACATTACAGGATGGCATAGGAATGTAACTGGTAGCAGTAAAACCCCATTTTATTTTTAATGATTGAAGCTACCATCAGATTAAATTTTCTAATTAACTTTTTAATACAATGGTTTAGTGTAATAGTTCATGCAATCCTGGCAGACACACACAAACACATAAAATAAATAAGAGAGACAAACTAAAGAAAAAAGGAAACTAACAATCATCTTAGACAAATTTCATAAATTGCTTTCACAGGTTGTTTTTTGATACACCACTGCCACTGGAGTTCTTGTTATGCACTGACTTACAAAGTATGAATGAATTATATGTTTATAAATTGTTGCGGTTGAAAAAAAAAATGGTTGTGCCTCCTTGTGATTGCAGTATGAAACTAATATTAATTCCTATCGTTATCCATCCATCCATTATCTTCCGCTTTATCCTCTACTAGGGTCGCGGTGGGGTTGCCCATGCCCATCCAGGGGAGAACATTTTGGGTGCTGGGTAAATACACCCAGGACAGGGTGCCAGTCTATCGCTGGGCACACACTCACACACACACTCTATATGGGGCAATTTGGAGAATTCAATTGACCTTGATCCATGTTTTTGGACTGTGGGTGGAAACCAGAGAACCCTGAGGAAACCCACGCAGACACAGGGAGAACATGGAAATTCCACCCAGATTGAGATTTGAGCCGGGAATCCCTAGCGCTGAGTGGCGAACATGCTAACCACTAAGCCACCGTGCTTCCTATCGTTATCTATTTTCAAAAATTTTAAGACAGAATCATAGACACTTAGCAAAATGCTGATTTATTTTGTATTGTTGCTTTTTGCAATTTCAATCTTTATATTATGATGGTAGAAATAGGGATTTATCATCACTTTACTAATCAACTTTATTGAATGTACTTTGTAACTGTAGTATTCAACCCAACGACCTATAAAATATAAAAGTTTAACAGCAACTACATACTGTTACATAATACTGACAACAAGTGACATTCTTTTGAATGGAGAAAAATAGAAAGACCAGATGTAAAGCATTTAGATTTTCAGATCTGTGGTTGTATATAGATCTATACAGCTGTTATTTTAGTGGGTTTCATCTTATGGTTGTTTCAGGCGCTTATGCAGCATTTATATTTGATTGTCGGGACATTTTCTTTAACTATTCTTTGGTAAAATTACTTGTTTGCTTGTTTTTTGTTGTTTGGCTGCATGGCCTACCATCTTGACATGCAGTTCGCTTTCCAGTTTTCCTTCATAATGTGCTGGGAAAATTCTGAATTTATCTTTTTATGATGATGGCAAGTTGTTTTGGTCCAGATGCACCAAAACACTACACTAATTATAGGCCCACTATTGGGAAATAACAGATGGTTTAAGGTTTTGATGCCAGAATGCAGGTTTTTTCATTTTCCGAATGTAACGCTTTTAGTTTGAACCAAAAAGATATGTTTTGTCTCAACGACATTTTCATTTGTCAATGTAAGCATTAGTAAACAGTATTGTTGTTTAGTGTTCTTTTGAATGTGGACTTAGAAACATTATTAATAGGTTCTGTTTAGATGGTAATAATGGGATAAATTTACATTATTTATACAACTCAACTGGATTAGTAGAGATCAAATTCTATAGATGGTTTTAGAACCTTCTCTGATGAGCACCCACAAATATTTTTTCAGAATTCCCCAGGAATCTCCTTTGTTCATGCCATGATACAGGTCCACAAATGCGTGACGTGAGAAATCAGACTTGGATAAAACAGGGTGTCCACTCAGACCCGAAGGATGATGGAATCAATGCCATCCCAATACAGAAGCACCTAACTAAACTTATAATTTACATTTATCTGCTAAGTGAGACACTGTTGTCAGTTATGAAATAATGCATTGTTTTTCCAAATAAATAAATGAAAATTTATATTTGTCATATTTGATCTCACATATTATTTAAAAACCTAATGTTTTAGGTCAATTGTTTTAGAACGATTCTTTTGACTTTTTTTTGACGGACTTTTGAGATCACTGTATTACCACATGACAATTTTTGAAACTTCTAAATAGAAAGGAAGTGCAATCTAAATACAATCTAACTTACATGCACTGAAAGGTTTTATCTTTTCCTTTTTTTAACTCATGCGTTTTGGAAAAAAATAAATGTTAAGTTTGAAGTTAAAAAAATAATAAATCATTCAGTCCCTTATCAGAAATCTTTTATAAAAGTGAAAATGTTATGTTATGGGGTCACATGCAGTTGAAGAGTGCTTTCTAGGTGTATACAATTTATACCTAAATAAATATTCTGCCTTTAGGTATGTTTTTTCATGACCAGGGTTATTTCAGAAGGACAAGGCCAGGCTTTAGGTTGCATATGGCTTTAGTGGTAAGTGTTTTAAGTGCATTGCAATATGAAATCTATTAAATAAATAAAAAAATACAAGTAAAATCACAGAAAAACACATCCTTTGATAGTTTAATAAAGGAGAAAGATAAAGTGTAAATGTCTGAACCTATATTTAGCAATAGGGCTTTAAATTAAACCATGTTTTTTTTTTTACCTTTCTGTTTTTCTTGTGATCTAGATCGCTAAACACAAAGTTAATAGTTAGTTAGAGCTAACTCATGCACTAACCCATGCATAGAGGACAATTCAAAATCTATATGACTAAAGCTAAATGATAATCTAAAGCTAAAAAGAGAGAGTGGGCACTAGTGTGGATCATCTACTTTACACTAAAATAATATTATTGAACTTACCCACTCCATCTGGCAGAAAGCAGCATTCACAAAATGACATTCCACAAAAATTATTTATTAAGACCAATGCATATAATTATCTAGGTTTGTGTAGTAGCAGGTCACTTACTTGTCCTCACAGCTGTGCTCTTCCTGCAGCAGTCTCTCTCGATGTAGCCCAATCTTCTCCAGCTCATGACTAAGCTTTTCCAAATCATTACATTGCTGCTGCACCCTTAGCTTCTCATTCACTAGATCCTAAGGCCCAGACACAAAATACTAGGGTTACAAAACATTTCAAAGATAAAAGTTAACACTATACACACACACAGTCTAGACACCAAGTAAATTGAAAGTGTAGACAATTATAGCCCAAAATGAAATTTCCAGTCTACATAAAAAAAAAATTAATCTGCACACAATTCTTTAAATCCTTTAAGGGCAGGAGTGGCCCATTTCCATAAAATTACGGTCAGCGGTAAATGAGTGAGCAGTGAACCCTTTCTTAGTCTCATTTAGTCAAGGCCAGGCCTGTCACAATGATTACATAATTGCCTGAGCTATATTATTTGTTTTGATTGCAATTATTTTTGCTGACTGGAATTATTTACAACAGTAAATTAGCTCCTAATGAAATGATTAGAATGAGTATTAAGTGTACAGTGTCCACAAAAACTTTTTTTTTAACACTTTCTGAATTAGCTTTTAGGCTTTGCATTAACAACAAAGCAGGTCAAGGCCAATTTCACGATTTTGTCAAAGCATGCAATAAGACATAAAGACTTGTACCATTTAACTTTGTTGGTACTCCAGTCATTAATAGCTGTGTGATCATCAGGATTTCACACCTCAATATTGTTATGTGAACACTTTTGTGACGTGTCACTCCAGCTAATCTTGATTTTTTAGATAGTATTAGAGTCTGGAACTGGACACTGCTTATTAAGTTGTATCAGAGATGGACATTTTAAGAAAAATTACTAATTAATAGTTATAAGAATTTTTTTCAACAATTCTTAACATTGTTCTGTTTCAGATTGTTATTGATGTACAGTACCACTTAAATGACCAACTTCTTGCTCCAGTGTGTTATTTTACCCACTAGATGGAAATTGTGGTTTCACAATTACAGACTGTAGTACAACCATTTTCTTTTTTGTTAGTCCCGTTATTTCGCTATTCTCTATTAAAGTGATAGAGTGACCCATTTTGCCTACTGTCTCTACTCACAGTGATATTTGTGCTCCACTTTTAACCCGTCTATTCTGTAAAACACATACCAATACACACACTAGTAAAGTGAGCACACATGTTCGGAGTGGTGGGAAACTATGTATACAAAGTACGGGGAGCAATTGTGATTAGGTGCCCCATGGTCAGGACCATCACCATCACTCAGTGCAGCAGTGCTGCTGAGCTTCATTTAAACACTTCAGTGACACTGCTGGGATAGAAATAATGCAGCAACCATATAATCCATGCTCTGTGATGCTACTATTGGAGTCCTGACTATTAGTCCACTTTACTCTGTTCAATAATGTAGTTCCACATACAGATGGACTAACTTATGTAATAGTAGAACTACTAAGTCCATCTTTACGCATGTCCAAACTTTTGACTGGTTCTGTACATTGCTGCAGACTGCTGTGGAAATGCTCAATTTGATTTGACAGAGATTTTTCCTATGTTTGTAGAATGGCACACAGCAAAACCGAAACACTGCATTCCAGCCATAAAAAAAATAAAAATACTGCCAGCACAGTTCATAGGCCATTATTATAAAAATATAGTTATATAGGAGGGTCAGATGTATGATTTCACACGGACAGGTATTTTTAGCACCACCACATGATGTATTTGGATTGTGGGAGGAAACAATATTTTATTAAGGACACAACACAGGCAGGGAGAGGACATGAAAAAGACTTGAATCCACCCTGACCAAGAAACAAATCCAGGACATTTAAAGGTGTGAGGTGTGCGCAATACATACTGCGTCACCATGATCCCGAAGTAAGACAGTAAAATGATCCAAGCCCACAGTAAGGCAGGGGTGAGATGCCAACTTCCCCCATCAGCCATACGTGTTTGGGAACGCTTGCGTGAAGTAAAGGGCAGAGGCACTTTATGCCACCTTGATGGCAAGCAGCAGTGTGGTGGAAGAACGTGAGGGTACACAGAATGTAGAACACATGGCTTTATAAAAGATATGTTATGTATTAAGATGTATTAAGTCTAGTCCTCATCATAAATGAGATGCTGTAGCATGAACAAGTTAGCATCGGGACCTAGGAATGCTTTCTAAAGAAGCTTAAACTATTTGTAACTACAAAGGTTTACAATTTTTTTCGAGCCAAGGCCATAAAATAATAAAGTTATATGAAGGCCAAAGGTCTGGTAGTTAATAATTATAAATGATGTGCCTCAGTTGGGCGTGTTTATAAATCACAAATGCTTAAAATGTGTGTATGATTGATTTCTGTGTTTTAGGTTTTTCTGAAACCCTTGCGTTCTACCTCTCGGAGTGTAGCCAGGGTCCTTTTGTCAATGGTGACCTGCTTTTGTAATTCTTTATTCTCTTTCTCCAGATCCTTTACTCTACTCGCAGCTTCTTGTAGCCGTGTTAACTCTCTGTTTATAGTCGTCCCCTCTTTCTCCATGTTGTCCAGTTTGAGTGAGCTCTCTTCAAGTGCAGCTTCCTTTATTTCCAACTGCTGCCTTAACCTGCGTGTTTCTCTTTCCAACTGCTTTTTATCTTTCTGAGTCTGGCCAAGCTCCTGTTCCACCCTCTTTCGCTCTTTCTCCGCCTCCTCAGCACGCCTACGAAACTTTTTCAGATCCTCCAGCTCAATGCGCAGGTCTTCGCTCTGGACCTCAGCCTCATGCAGATCATTCTCCAGAGCTTGGATCCTAGTGCTACTGCTTTCCAGACACTGTTGGAGTCGTTGGTTTTCTTTGTCCAGACTGCTGCAGTTAATCTCCAGTCTCTCTGTGCGTTTGGCCTGAGAACGGAGTTCTGCCGCAGAGCCACGGAGCTCCTGGTTTTCATCCTCCAGATTCTTGTGTTGTTTTTCAAGAACAGATAAGCGCTCTTTGCTGCACTCAAATTCCTCGGCTTCCTTCTTTAGACGCCAGTTTTCACGTTCCAGGTTGTTGTTCTCGCACTGCAGAGCTTTGGCATGCTCACTAGCCATTTTAAACTCCGTAAGCTGATGTTCCAATTGCCGGTTGTCACATTCTAGACTCTTCATCTTATTCTGCAGCTCTTTGGAACACTCGCGCTCACTCTGCAATTGAGAAAGAATCTCCTTCTTGTCAGCCTCAAGCTGTACCAGCTGACTTGCTTTGTCAGAGATCTTCAGGTGAAGGATGCGGTTTTCCTTTTCCACCTCCTGCACATGTGCCTCACTGTCCTCTTGTGCACGCTTCCTTAGAGAGGTCACAGTCTCACTCAGGTCTTGTTTTTCCTGTTCCAGCTCCGAAATCTAAAACACAAAATAAGCATTTATAAATTAAACAGTGAAATAAATCAATTACAACAATAATAATAATAATAACAAATAACCTGTTTGGCTCTTTCTGCATGCAGGGTTTGTAAAGACTGTTCAAGTGTTTGCTTTTCCTTGTGTACGTCTTTTGTGGTCTGTTTTTCCTGGTCCAGCTGATTCTGCAGCTGCTCAAGCTTAAACAAACCACAAAGCCTTATTACAGTCATAATAAATTAAAATAATGCATCAAATAATAAGGATCAATAAGAATTTATTACTAATTGGCTTTGTTTTTTTCTAATAGAAACACAAATGTATTTTTAGTCCTTTAGACGACACTTTAGCCAGACTCAAAACTATGCAAACACATGTTATTAGATAAGTAAATATTTGAATGCTTGTTTTATGTATTTTAATATATCATTTTATTATTGCATTCAGATTACATTTTCAGCACAGCATATTTAAGATACCTTACCCAAAAATGTCAATACATCACTGTTTCAGCAGTTCATTTAAACTAAATTTGGAAAAAAAAGGGATTTCTTTAAGACAAAGGCAACACATGAGCCTTGATGTATACCTTATTTCTGAGACCCTGGTTCTCTCTCTGTAGCTCCATAATGTGAAGCTGACCCTCTTCAAGGTTGAGACTGGCTTCACGCAATTCCTGAATTGTGCTCTGAAGGCTCTGGTTCTCCTTCTCAAGCTTCAGCAGTTGACTAGATGCTGAATCATTCAGCTCAAATACAAATGACTTGCTTGCTGCAAAGGAGTACAAAGAAATTAGCTGTTCATCCACATTAAAAGTCAGAAAAAGCCTGAGGTGATGGCTTGCATTTCAGTACATCCTTATATAAAAGTCTAATATTAATAATAAAAAGATTACTAAAGCACTAAAACAAAAAACCATGGCATAACATGAGCATGGCTCAGTAACATTATCATCATATTACAATATATATATTTTTTAAAACTCAATGGTTTTATAGTGATAATGATTAAAAATGCAGCAGTGAAGAGTTTTGACACGAACAAGGGGAGAGAAAAAAAAAAAAAAAAAAAAAAAAAAAAAAAAAAAAAAAAATATATATATATATATATATATATATATATATATATATATATATATATATATATATATATAAATAAATAATTCTTGATTTTGAAATAACATTCCTGTCTCTTTTTAGGATTTAGAAACATTACAACATGCAAATCTATTAACTCTAAAACGGTTCATTGTTTTTTGTTAGACTGAATTTGATCTGATTGCTGTTCTATACATAAACATTTATTGCCATGCACTTGCAACTTGTTAATGACTTGTAACGTATGTAAAACTACACCGTGACAAGTATATTTGTAAGAAAAGGTTGTCATCAGGTTGCCAGTGGATTGAGCCTGTTTGTCTGTCCGGGATGTTTCCCCGCCTGTGTAATTTAATGTGTGTAATTTAAGGACATTTTGTTGAGCAGATTGTTGCGTCCCTACAACATATGTGAATGCTGTAGTTGGAGAATTACTGACTGACCCTCATTGACCTCATTGTTCTTCACCAGCTGCTCCAGCTCCCAACCAAGGTGTGCTGACTCATTCATGCTCTGCTTCTGGGAAATTTCTAGCAACATGTTCTCTTCCAGTAGCTCCTCCAGGCGCTTTTTATCACTGTCTCTATCCTGAAAACACACAAAGCCTTCAGTACCAATCTGTCTCTTTTTATTTTTAATACTACCCTTAGATAATCTACATACAATCTCAATTTCATGCAGTTTAGAGCGCAAGTGCAAGTTCTCCTTCTCCACTTCATGCAGTTTATCACAACGGCCCCTTGCTATGTTGAGCTGCTCCTCCAGTATAGTTTTTGTTTCAAGAAGGGTAAGATGGTCCTCTCGGAGTTCCTAAAGACACATTAGATAATAATAATAAAAATAAAAAAGCAAAGTTTTTTATTAAGTAAAAGACAGTATTTTGTGGAATTTAATTTGGTTACCTCTACACGAGCCTTATAGAACTGGACATCATGCAATTTCTCCTTGAAGCGGGTAAGTTCACTTTCAAGCTTATCCACTCTTCCAGCTTTTTCCCTCAAAGCATCTACTTCATCTCGATACGCTCGCACTGAGCGTGCCTCAGCCAAAAGCTGCATGTTCTGCATATTACCAGACAGGAAAAGTAAAGGTGAGACCTTTCTTTTAATGTTTTTTCTGCTAACAATATAATTCCCCCTTTTTGCTGTGACGTAATATTCATATCTGATAATTGTCCTGCTAAGAGTTTATCTTGCTTTTGCCTTAATTTATATGCTGATGTTTAAGTCAAAATCTAATGATCACCATGTTTTGATATGCATATACAATAACAGATACACTGTAGACATAGATACATCTGTATAACAGAGCAAATTCACCAAAATACATTTTATTATAAGCATTCAAATATAGTTAACGATAAATATAGTTTAACAATAGTGATATAATACCTGGTGACCCCTAAAATTTATTGTTGCTGTCATTTTTTGATTACATATCGTATTGTCTTAATGGCCTGTCTATAATCATGTAACAGATGTAAGGAAGATAAACTATAATATCAGTGACACTTGAAAGACAGTAAATCCCTTTCTTTGTATTTCTAAATAAAAAAAGACCCAAAACGTAATCAGATTTTCAAACATTCATGTTATTATTGGGTACCAGTTAAAAATAAAACATTATAAATTTTATTTTATTTGCTGCATAAACTGAAGAATAAATTTGATCAACAGTTACTGAAAGCCAAGACTTAACCACCACCATAATTTATAGAGTGTTGGTCATTACTGGAACACCCAACCTAAAAAAATAACTAAAGTCACCCGATCATAGTCTTACACCACATACTGAAATCAAAGGTTCACAGTTTGCAGCTGCTTATAGACACACTGTATGGGAAAAACACTGGGATACACCAATTAATTAATAAACTCTAGTGTTTCATTTATTCCCTTTTTTTAAAGTTATATAAAATTAAGTCATACGGTCATGCTGTTTGGACATCTTCATTTTCAGCATGGCTGTGCCTCAGTGAAAAAGCAAGCTCCATAAAGCATGATATTTGTGTAGAAAACTTAATCAGTAAGATTAATAAGTAAAATGTAATTAGTGCTTAGCTAAACAATATGCAACACTTTAGGGATGAACTACAAAAAAGTATAGTAGTATAATATAAAGTAAATTAAGTATAATATAAATAAATATATATAAACAATATATATATAAACAAATCTTGCACAAAGCCTTTGCTGAAAAGTGGACAATAGGGCATCATTTTGGGACAAAACACTCTACCTCCTGCTTTAGTTTCTGCATCTCTGCATCCAACTGCTCCAACTCATTCTTGGTATCAATAAGCAGCTCTGTCTTCTCCCCTCTACGCAAACACATAGAGAACTCACATATTATTGCCTCTGTAATACTATGTAGATGTTACTTAGAATTCAATATCAGTTGACCTTAATAGCCTAACCTCTAAACTAAACAGATTTTAAAATCCTTATAAAATATCTTACTTACAGCTCTTGGCGAGAACGGCGCAACTTGGCCTTTGTGTCAGCAAGCTCCACAGCCAAGTGCTGGCGCTCCTCTTTGGACAGCACTGAGAGATGCGATGACCGCTCAGGGCTGGAGAGCCCCATGAGACTGAAATGTTGGGACTGGAGATAATCTCTCTCTTGGGTCAGCTCCAAAATAACCTTATAAAAACAAAAATGAAAATATTTATGTAATTATTAAAAACAATCATCATGGTATAAATCACACCATAAATCATAGGAATTAATACCAAGCAGGATGTGCAATGATGGGATAACTTATCAGAACAGCTGGGCCTCTTCTGGTTATCACTAGGAAACAGGACTCAGCCTCTTACCCAGTGCTTAATTATTTAAATTATTTAAAATTCTCTATAATGCATTGTTATTTGAACACTTTCCTTGTTTTTACACAGTAATTTAGACCAGGGCTATTTGATCTTTTAGTTGTAAGAGGCAGCCGCTAAACAAATGAAGCAATGAAGAAAACACTGTAATCCACTGCAATGAATTATGCAGACAAAAAGTTAGTTACGAAGGAAAGACGGCTGATAAATATTTTACTAAAAAACAAACGTCAGTCTTGACAAAGCTGTATATAATAAAGCAATATATAATTATTTAATCTTCTAATAGATTATTGCATGCTATCTGCCAGTTTAACCAGAATCATTGTCCCCGAACACTTTAAATGTCAGTTACACTATAAAGTGAAAATGTTTCAAAAATGTTATCTGCATTGCAAATACAAAAAAAAAATAATAATAATAATCCCAAAAAATATGGAACAAGGAAATAATCAATAAAAAAGAGACATTAAACAGCAGCAGCCAATCCTGACTTAAAGGATATGCAACACCACCTCTTCACCAGCTGAGGGCACTTTTTAACACCAGCAAAGTTTCAAGTAATGTTTTTCATCAAAGAAAATCATCCTCGCTTATATGCTCAGTGGACAGTTCCAATCATTTTGCACAACTGAGATTATGAATTTTAAATCTGGTTTATCTGTTTTTCAAATTATGACAATTATTAATAATTTACAATAATTTTAAACAAAACAGCTCAGTTGTGCCGATTAATTACTTTAAACAGTTAGTGTTGCAATAAGTCTTCTAACATTGTTGCCAATATGAGGAGTTTTTTTTTTTTTTAATTCGAGCATTAAATAACAAAATATTTATTAATCTGTTTACATCATTGGCATTTACTATTTACCATATTACTAACTCATTATGTCAAATAATTATGACCTGGGCTGGCTTTAATAAGTCAGATCAGATTGACAGGGTCATGTGACAGTAAAATAAAGTCAGCTAAGTACCTGATTGTAGTGCAAGGCCAGGGTTGACATATTCCAGGATCAGGCTTACATTGTGATGTAAAAGTTCAGGAACTATTAGGATTTTTTTTTTTTACACATCCATAGATCACTACAAAATCCTATGGATGATTAGAACCACTAGAGAAACTTGTGAAAATCCAGTGGTTCTATTATTCCATCATTAGTACGAGATCTCGGTCAAAAGATAATGCAGCTTTGGGTGGAAAGAAATTGCATGCAAAATAATAATAATATTAATAATAAAATTAAAAAATGTGTGTACACACACACCTTTATACAATTTAGTATGAGGGTTAAATACATGCTAATGCATACAAGCAAATAAGTATTTCTAATTCACATACCAAAATGTCCCTAAGTAAACCCATGCTGTCACAACCGAATGTCTGCTGGAACTCAGATGACCACTTTGTACTATGTAATAGTGGTGAGCAGTAGCTCTGAATGTATAAAATGACAAGTAAGAATTCTGACTGAATCAGCTTTTGAATTGATGGATTTTTATTATTTTAGCCTTCAGCAAGTGGTGGTCAATGATGTGCTAATGTGTGGTAGCTCAGTGGTTAAGCCAGTTCTTCTCAAATAGTGGGGTGCGCCTCCCTGAGGGGGCGCAGTGAGGTGCATAACAAGATATCACAGAGCAAGTGATATTAAATGTACTGAACAAACCCTCAAGAGACAACATGGAAAAATATTTAATAGGGATGGCGGAGAGAAAAGCGGAGAGAGACGAAGATAATGAGACCAACAAAAGTCAACCGAAAACTAAAACGAGGAAATATGACGCCGCGTATGTAGCGCTTGGCTTCACTGTAACTAAGGTTGCAATGCTGGCAGCTAAAATGTTGGCAGTGGACAGCATGATGCCAAATAAACGAAGGCGTTAAAGACATTACACCCCAATCACGCTGACAAGCTGCTTGAGTTTTTTAATCGAAAACGTGACGCGTAGAACCAGCAATCATCCCACTTTATGTTCTAGGTTGATCTATATTTCTTTCTTTTTTGTTTTCTTTATTGTTTATAAGGATACATTGTTATAAAAGAGGTGTACTTATAACAAATTTATAGACAAATGATACTTCAGTGGGCGTGCAAAAATACTTTTTCATCCCAATTTGTCATGTACCGCCATGACATGTGTCATGTCATGCGCGCGTGCGTGTGTGTGTAGGGGGGTGCGCGTTCGTGTGTGTGGCGGGGGGGCGCAAAATGTTTTCTTCCTAGGGGGGGCTTAACAAAAAATAACTGAGAATCAATGGGTTAAGCCAACAATCTGAAGTTGCGTGTGTCCACTTGAGCAAGGCCCTTAACACTTTGCTTCAGGGGTTCATGACTAACCCTGTATTTCAATCAAAACCATCACGTTTGGAATACTTGTAATTCTCATTGAATAAACGCTTATGCTAAATAACTAAATGTAGTGTAAATAAAAACAGATCATGTTTATACAGATAATTCACTCAATTTATATAAGTCTCATGTCAGTTATTGGATATACACTCACTGGCCATTTTATGAGGTATTCCTCCTCATTTTGTACTCACTGTCTTTTTTTAGTCTCATTGATCATGTAGATGGACATTGTAGCTCTACAATTACAGACTGTAGTCTATCGGTTTCTTTACATACATTGTAAGTCCGCTTTAGTACGTCCTCCGATGATATTAGGGTGGTGGATGATTCTCAGTATTACAGTGATACTGACATGAATGTGGTGTGTTAGTGTGTGTTCTTGTATGAGTGGATCAGACACAGCAGTGCCGCTGGACAGAGAACAGTACACCAATCAAAACATACAGGTGTTTAACCCATTGTACCATCATCCATCACCCTTATAATACCTGTGGGGATCCTGACCATCAGAAAAGAGGGGAAAGAGGACAAACATGTATATAGAGAAACACATGGACTATAGAATGTAATTGTACAACTATAAAGACCATCTATATGGTAAGTACAAAAAAAATTAACTATACCTAATAAAATGTTCGGCGAGTGTATGTTAGAAGGGTAGTCGTGTTATATTTTAAAATTAGCTGAAATAAAACATCTGGGCTGTGTCCTCCATTTACATGATACAGATGATTAGAAACATACTTCTGAGCACTCATCTCGTTCATCAATGAGCTTGCGCAGGTGACAGGCCATGGTACGGGAGAGTGGATCCAAATCCTCAACTGGCAGTTCCCCAACTTCCAGCCACTGTAGATCCAAAACATTCTCCTGATTGTGGGTCACCTATGCAAAGAGATCAGTACATGAGCCAGTCGGTCCCTCCTTTAGTGATATAAAAAATAGGGGAATTCCTAAATTCCTTACCTCCTGGATATGGGAAACTATAGCTGTTTGGGTTTCAATATCTAGCAGCTTAATCCTCTCAATTATCTCCTCTTTGCGTTCGCACTTAAAAAATAAAAAAAGAGAGAGAGACATTGGGATAAAAGGATAAACAAGGTTATTTCTTCTCTCCTGGGATTTTCAGCAAACATTCCAGACTTGGTCAGACATTTTCATCATATTAAGACTACAGTAAGAATGTCTGTGAGATAAAGTGTGAGTAAGGCTGAAAAAAGGTTTGCTTTTTTACTTTATTCTGGTATGATGTGTGCATGACTTTGACCCTTTCTCCCGAAAACAGGAAAAACCTGTGGAGTTAAAATGGAAGCAAGAAGCAAGAGTGGGAATTGTTTATGTTTGGGATATAAAAAGATTGGAATGTAAAAATATGGACTGCCAATCAGGCATCAAGCCTTGAAATGATGAAATCGGGATTTAATGGAAAGGTAAGCAAAATTTTGCAACAAATCTGTAAAATTGACATTTAATGTACAAAATAATTAAATAATCTTCTGTTTGAAACACCCCCAGATAACCACAAGATAGACATGCACAGACATGATAATCTCACTGCCACTTCCTGGTGTAGGCATGAAAACCAAGGAGATAAAAAAGTAAAGGGCTTTGCCAACCTGAACAGCACAACCCAGAAGCAGCAGCAACAACCTCTTCATTTCCTCCATACTTTTGCCTGTGGACCCAAATTTTCCATTAGAATTACCTCTTAATAAAAACATAATTAAACGAGGGCGGGGCCTGAAATCATATTTTATACAGCAAATGGAAGGACATGTATAATGTCCGTGTTGTTTAATGCTCGCAATGTTGAAATTTTGCTCGGCTAAATCTCAATATGTTGACCATGACCATGTTTCAGATCAATAAAGACGGTACTTCAGACATACGAATAACAGGAACTGTTAAATATTACAATATTAAATAATAATAAATAATATTAAAAATTGGTTAATTTAAAAGAAAAAAACAACAAGGTTGGCTAAATGTATAATTGCATAATGCAAGAGCATAAAAACAAGCGTTTTCAAATTATGCCGTAACTCTGGGGAGAGCAAAAGGGAGTTGTCATGGAGTATCTGTCCCCCTCCCAACACTATACTCAATCCACAGGGATGAGATAAGGACCACTCTGCAATAAGTCAAATTATTCTTAGCACAAACTGCCTCCTATAGTACAATGATGCATTTTCAGATATATCAAATGTTTTGATATTTTTGTATATTCATATCAGTACAATGTCATATTTTCTAAAAATATTCACATTTAAGAGACACTGATCAATAATAATTAGAGCCCACATAATTCATATGTTAAATGGTTTTACTAAACCAATGAAAGTGGTAAATATCACAGAAAAAGGATATTCAGTTTAAATTAAATTAGTATGCATTTAGTTAGCTGCCCCTAAGCGGTGACCGTGTTTTATCTAGGTATAAAAAAAAAAAAAGAAGAAAAAAGAAAAACTTGTACTTAGTAAATGGGGCATACATATTAAGTTGCAAAACTCAATTAGTTAAGTATATACATGGTCAGGCTCTCGCTCAAATTACTAGAACAGTGTAATTGTGTAACTAGTTTAAAACAGATATTTTTAGGTTAATAACATTGGTATAATATCCATCCGTGTAGAATCTATATGCTGCATTCAAAACGTACAAGAGTTTATGCCATGATGCAATAGAACATACTATCGAAGTATTCTAACAGAGATTATAAAAGCATTAATATCACTAAATCTTTAAAACAAAGAATATACAAGTATTTAAGTGTGGAGATATCATACAGATATTATCAGATAAATCCTGATTTGCTTTACAAACTAGTCTCTCATCACCAGAATCTATCAGTATGTGACTGGCTTCCTCTGGTCTTTTCCACTTCCTTCAGACATTAATGGGCTGAATCATGTGCTTCCTTTCCCCAGGCATGAAGGTGAGCACAAGTTCATGACTATTGAACTGTCTGTAGGGCAGATTGGAAGTTTAAATTTAGTCAGTATGAAAAGCACTAAGGAATTTTAGAATTTGGAAACATTACCATCAGGTTCACTCCCTTGATAAATGTAGATATTCAATAGAAAATATAATTTCTTTTTAAAAAACTGTTAGCCATTTACCGTTATTCTGAAAATGTTAAGTGTTTTACATGAATAAGTCTTGAAAATATTAAACAGAATCCAAATACCTGACAAAGGGTCCTTTGCAATAGTCAGCACATTGGGCAATGTCATTAAAATGAGCTGCTGAAGACTCTCCTGTGTAAAAACAAAGTAAAAAAACTTAAATAAAGGTTTAAAAACATTATTAATTCGAAGTTGCTCTACTAATCAATGTTTAATAAAACAACTTTATAAAAATTATTAGGATTTCAATAAAGATTCATTCAAAACTTATCTTAACCAGTAAGAATAATGCTAATTAAATAACACCAGCTGAGGTCATAAACCAGGATAAGCAGTAAGGTGGGAATGGAAAACCCTGTATTAACGACTAACAGGAAACAATGTGAAACACTACAGTCAGAAACACACTATATATGGTCTGTCTAACCAAAGGTAACCTACAGACAATATGTATTATGATGTAGAATAAGGTAGTTTAGGTTGGTTGGTTTTTGCTAGACACTGCAGTAATTTAGGTTTAAAATCAAAACATAAAAATGCTCCAGATTCAGCGTTCATTTCTTTGTATGTACATCTAGTGATGTACTTTGTACCAGAAATTAAACAATATCAGAATGATAAGCAACAGGTAAGCAAAAATACTGACTGGTCAGATGTATTCTATTTCCCAGAATGATTGAACAATTTGATTATATATTTAGTAATAAATAGTCAATATGAAAACAGAAGATCTAGCTACTTATTCTTTAAACCCATTATTGGGTTTAAAACTGAAAATATCACCAGTATATCGTAGGTTTGACGCACATTCCCATCTGGGACAATTTCATATCAAGTTATGTATTTAAGATATCATTTTAAAACATTATAATTTTCTAGACAGTAGGAGAATACCGGCGGCACGGTGGCTTAGTGGTTAGCACGTTAGCCTCTCAGCACTAGGGGTTCCCGGTTCAAATCTCCATCTGGGTGGAGTTTCCATGTTCTCCCAGTGTCCGCGTGGATTTCCTCCGGGTTCTCCGATTTCCTCCCACAGTCCAAAAACATGGATCAAGTCAATTGAATTCTCAAAATTGCCCCATATAGAGAGTGTCTGTGTGAGTGAGTGTGTGCCCAGCGATGGATTGGCACCCTGTCCTGGGTCTATCTGCCCAGCGCCCAAAACGCTCTCCCCTGGATGGGCATGGGGAACCCCACCGCGACCCTAATAGAGGATAAAGCGGGAAATGATGAATGAATGAATAGGAGAATACCAAAGATTACAAAAGAAAGAGCATGCAGATAAAAAGAACATTTAAAACACCATACAGTAGAAGACCAATACAATTGTGGTCATTGTATATAATTATCTGTAATATATCAGAAAGGTATCGGTATCTGGAAAATATAAATTAGCTTATTTTTACTTTTCTCAAATGAACAGCCCCCAAAAATCATGTTCCATTTTAATGATTCTAATTACACCTAGTTCAACTACAAATAACTCTGGCATCATGAATGATTTAAATCTTTCATTCAACATGCAAATTAGACCACCAACAGGCACTGGCCACTAAAGTGATGCATTGGATGGAAAGTCATTGATAAAAGAGGTCAATAGAATATGAGCAGATAGGCAGAGAGAGAGCATCAGATAACCACAATCAACAATTATAGAAAGCAAATAAAAATCTTAAAATGTACAACAAGTTAAAAAAAAATAGGTTGTTTGGAAAGAAATTTTTGATTATCTAAAGTCTTCCCAAAATTCTCGGATACTAGCTATGATAGTTATTGTATCTGGTAATTGTTTAACAGCGTCTTTAAAGCTTTGCAACAGGCATGATGAAAACATGATAAAGAAACAAAACACTGCACAGTGTACACAGTAAAAACCGGTTCACATGGCCCAAACCTTTAGTTCAACTTCAAAGAGTTAATGTTACATAAGCATCATTCATCAATAAAAAGAAAAATCACCATATAACTTACAAAAAAGGGGGCATTTAAATGGACTGTGCAAAGCTACCCTAGAAAAGTCATGAATAACCTCTTGAAATATACTTCAATGCCAACATATGATTCTCGTTTTAGACAAGAGGTTTTCAATGGATTAAAATATAGTTATGCTTCAAAAAATTTGTGGTAAAAAAAAAAAAAAAAAAAAACTGCAATAGAATACTTATTTTATTTATATTACGTTGCAATGGGGGTGGCACGGTGGCTCAGTGGTTAACATGTTCACCTCTTAGCTCAAGGGATACCTGGTTTGAATGCCAAATATTCCATGTTCTCGTAGGTTTCCTTTGGGTTCTCCGGTTTCCTCCCACAGTCCAAAAACATATATGAAGGTAAATTGAATACTCCAAATTTCCCCAAAGAGAGTGTTTGTGTGTGTGTTAGTTTATGCCAAGTGATAGATTGGCAGCACCCGAAACATTTTTCCCCGTGACTCTAGTAGAGGATAAAGCCGAAGATAATGGATAGATGTGTCTCAATCGTTAATATACACAACAGTTAAAATTGGTGTAAAAAGTTACACAGCTATACGATTATGTTTCACCAGTCATGCTAAATACTAAACAATGTGCTACTGACGCAATAACTGCTGGACAATGCCTATGCACTTTTGACATGTATGTACCCTGGATATTGTTGAGTTAAAAAGAACAATGTACTATTACTTACACTGTTACTTACAATAAATGTCATTTCCAAAAAAAAATAAAATAAAACATCATTTTTATTTAATGGTTTTAACATTTTTAGTCTGTTATTTCCAATTATAGTTAAGACAGAAAAGTTACCAGAATCCTCCATTGCAAGTCAGACACATATTTACACTTGAGTCAAATTCAGATAACCTTATCAATCATTTACTGGACAGTAGGAGAATCCCACAGATCACAAAGAAAATTCATGCAGACAGGAAGAACATTCAAGCTTTATAAAGTAGAGGAGCCTGGCTACCCATCAGGCAATTAAACCCAGGACCTCATTCGGACGACAGCATTACCCACTGCTTCAGTGTTAACCTAAGCTAACCTAACCCAACCTTGTTAACCTAACCTTATGCTTCAAAATTATTAATACACAAAATAAATAAACTGACATTTAAGATTTTTTTTAACATAGCTAGACATACATATATACAGTTTATTTGAATACTGTTAAAACAAAATTACAATAAACAAAGCAACTTATTAAAATGTACCTATTGTAATTATGTTAATCAGATTACATGCAAATTATTAGAACAATGCTAAAGATCTTTAAGATTAATCAGCTTGAACCTGATTTCTATTCTTATTTGCTTCTTTGTACAGGAGTATGTGGTGTATCATGTTTGCATCTAAGGGGGCTCGCGGAGGTCCTCAGAAACAAAAATAAATTAGAACAATGTGTGTGTATGAGTGTGAGAAATGGTACATGATGTCAGAAAGTAAATCCCATACATTCATCTGTGTATGGTCACAACAATAAGATTGACGTCATACTTGAAAACTATTCTATGTGATCCAATTTCACAGCCTGCATAAAATCCACTGAAATTCACTTCATTCAAACAGTGAAATCCATGTAAACAAAGTGTCTGTTGGGTTTTTAATAGTCTCAACAAAGTCACAAATCTGTCTCATGCAACTAAGTTATAATATCATAAAGTGTATTTATTTTTTGTTGAATTAAAAAAAATAATCTCCATAATCGGCATTTTTGAACGGCTATTGGAAAGTACCCCCCACCCACCATAATCTCTAATCAACTGTAGAAAGAATGTGTTTTAAAGTCTTGCTCTGACAATAGGGTTGGGTTTGAACACAGACAAAGAAAGAAAGTAGAGGTGGGGATCTGCAGACAGTGTGAACAGAGAGAAATGCAAAAACTGGCATGATTTTAAACAGAAGGGTTGACAGAAGGGTTGGAAAAACTGGCCAAAAACTAAAATGAGAGGACTGAAATCAAAACATTTGATTTCAAAGTCTTTGTTATAAAGCAGCTTATTATTTCTCCACCTACCACATAGATGGACTTTGTAGTTCTACAATTACATTCTGTAGTCCAGCGATTTCTCTACATATTTTTACATATGTTCTCTGATGATCAGGACCCGACAGAGCGGGTATTATTTGAGTGGTGGATAATGGTACGAGTATGTTTAACCTTTATGTTTTAATGGTGTGCTGCCCTCTGTCCAGGAGCACATCTATGTCTGATCTACTTGGAACAGCACTTGGAACAGCACAACACACACCATATCAGTATCACTGCAGTACTGAGAATTATCCACCACCCCAATACCTTATCTGTGGGGATCCTGATCATTAGGGAACATACTAAAGCAAAGTATGTAAAGAAACAGATTTTGTAGCTTTATCATGCTTGAATGTGTCATATTGACTTGAGACTCTACTTGAAACCTAGCCTAGTGATTTGATTTGGACTTTTTGGTATTTTGTAATATCTCTGGTTCAGTGTTAGTTATCTACGAAAATTTTCAGTGCTAAAATTATTGCCTCAAATGTATCTTAATTTTTAATGCTAATATTGGAAAAGTGTGAAATCAGCAAGGATTTTTTTTACCCATAGCCATTAAAACTTTAAACATATATATTGAAAATTTATGTAATATGAGTCATTTATTTCTGATAAAAAATCCAAAATTGATTTTGTCAAACCTCTATTCCCATGACATCACATGAATCCCTTGGTATTCCTGAAAACCCCCAGCTGACAGCTTAATCCAGGCCTTAGATGAATAAGTCCCTTAGGAGGGCTTTGTGTGCATGGTCTTATTTGAGCACCACTGTTCACAGTAAGTGTTGATGTCCCATCCTATGTCTGATTGTTACTACCTCAATATTATGACTGTCCTATTCATCATGTATACATAGCAAAGCATTTTCAGTTTTCCATATACTAATTATAAACATGTTGACAGAAAGGAATCTTCAATGCATGTTTTTGAACAGTAAGTTGATGCACTGGGAACTGAAATAGTTTTAAGGCTAACAAACTCAATATATTGTGCCCTAGAAATGCACACACTATCACAACCTACTATGTGAAACTACAAAGTGACCATGTCGCCATTGATTATAAAAAAAGATTATAATTCAAGTATACTCTGCCATTTAACATTTGCCAAAATACAATATGATGTAAAGTTAATGTTAGTGTATGGCTCTGAAACAGTTCAGATAAATAACCATTCCAAGATACATTTAAGTTAAAATCAGCCTCCAAGGCTCTTGGCTATAAAAGCAAAGTAACCACCGCTATGCATTTCAAAACTCTGAAGTGGACCAGAGTGGTATATGTAATTAGTTAAAACCCCACAAATTCCATGCTGTACAGCTTTATTTCTGCTTACCATCAACACTGTGAAGCAAAATTTTCTTTTTCATAACAGGCTCTAATATACTGGTTTGTCAACTGTCTATAAATTAACCATTTTAACACGATGCTGAAAATGTTGGTGTCAAGAGGTCATTTGCAGGGCTTTTGTTCCCTCAAAAATGACACATATTGACAGTTGGAATCAGAGCACTAGGCTAGCCATGATAAAAACAACATCAAAAAATTGGAGCAGGCAAAGGCAATTGGCCAAAATGTTAGATGTAGTCTAATGTAAAACTCCATTTGAATTATTTTGTAGCTTGAGAGGATCATTATAAGAGCTGACAATCCTGCAGACCATGAGAACTGTATGTTAGCCAGTGTCAATATCAGGTTGTGGATGGAAAAATACAGGGTGGATCAACTATCACCATGCATCGTCTATAACTAGACAGATTAGTTTAGCATCACAGGATACTTTAGCCACACTGTTCCTACAGATAGAATAACATGAACTGTGAAACAAAGACTGTTGATTAAATATTAGCAAAACGACAGATGGCAGCTTCAACTACTGACAGGATGCCACACAGCAGTGATGTGAGGGTGTGAGTTTCAATTAAAAAAAAAATAAAAATACAAAACACACAAGAAGAGATGTAAAATAATACAAAGAAACACTTTCATCTAATTACAAAAGCTCACTTGACTATCTATAGTTGGAAAGAAAAATGAATCACAAGACAATGAAGTAGTACAAATGAATTTTAATATTTGTTAAATATGTTAAACTGCCCTCATACATTTTGTACAACAAACATGCAAGTCACCATCTCACTATCATGTACTGCAGTTACTCGGTGGGTTTGCGGAAATGTGTCTTAATTTGCTTATGTCGTCCATTTGGTAGAAAAATATGATAATTCCAAAGCACTGTTACTACAACAAAAGTATGGAAAAAAAACATTAATAAGTTGCTAACGTTAATATTAAGCAACACTTTCTTTTATATCTTAATTAAATAGTTATTCATAAACAAAAGTAACATTAAACTATTTACATTGTTGTTGGAGGTTATCGTCATTATACATAGCCTTTACATTTAGTCATTTAGCAGACACTTTCATTCAAAGCGACTTAAAAATGAGTACATCACAAGTCAGAAGTTATGCAGAAAACCAACTACACTCTGTAAATTCATTAAACCTGATTGTTATTTGATGCTACCCCCCCCCCCCGTCCTTTTAAGGGTCTAACTGGCCACGCCCCAAAATGTGTGCCTCAAGTTACCAAGGAGATGCAGTTTAAACAGGAAGTGTCGCGTGCATTGACACAAAACTAATTCAATATTAAATAAGACTGCAAAGTGTTAGAGAAGAACAAAGTAGCACATGTTCTTGGCAATTCTACCCATGAGGCTAATGTTGGCTTCTAATTTAAATGGCACTTTAAATGATGCAGCTGCAGTGGACATGTAGTTACAATGTAGCAGATTTGATAAGAACAACATCGTGTGATTATAAAACAAGACACATTATGTAATCTACATTTTATAAATTAAATATTATTTTTTTTAATTAACTAATCAGATTTCGAAACCCTGTGCTAAATTGTGGGTTATTTGCTATTGAGGTTATTTGCCAAGGTTTTACTTTTTATTTTAGAAGTAACTATGAAAGATAATATGGTGCCTCAAGCCAAAGGAAATGGATGCACCTTTATCACAAAGTGACATCCTTAAAAAGCATGATTAGAATACAAAGGCAAGCATAAAAGTTCATTATATGATAAGCAGCAAGTGCCCATCCCATTCGGTCAACAGTCACAACAAAGAAAAACACATGAACAACGTACTGTAAAAGGCTTACTGTTTAAAGGGCAACCAGTTTGATTTGTAATGATTTAGTGCACTGCTCATGCTTCATGTGTGGCCCTGCTGTCTGTGTTTAATTGTACTGAATGTGATACATAATTAAAGCCCAGGGATAAATCAGATAATTTTTTACCTGCACGTGTTATTTTTAAAAAAGATTGTGGCATTGTTACCTGAAATATATGTGAATATTCAGGAGTAGTGGGTTGTTGCATTTCCATAGATTTTTACTTTTGAATAAAAACAATGTTAAGTTCCAACAGACCCAACTGGAAACTACCACCACCATGTTTTACAGATAAGTTTATGCTGAAATGCAGAATCTGGACTTAATACCATAATCCCCCCAAAAAAGTGTCTTTCACAGCAATATGGGTCATTTTCCTCAATAAACAAATACTTGTTTATTGGCTAAAACGACACTTATTTACAAATGTGATGAAGTTTTGAGTACAATTTTATTCAGAACAATTGCAAACTCTTTGAAAATTTCTACCTTTTATAAGCACCAATGTATAAGAATATAAACGAACTGGTTAAAAACAAGCACTAATATTAAGTGTTCATTTGTGAACCTCCTGATTAGGACTTCCATGCCACAGTGATGAACTGCTATAGAGCCTTAGGTCTGTTTTAATGGTCAGTGGAATGCCACCAACAGAATCAATATTTAAGCCACCAGTCTAGCACAAGGAGATTGCATTTGAGGGTCAAATTATACCCCTTACATTTACACATCAATGGAACTGTCAATTTCAATAATTAGCACATCTCCATTTTCTGTTTAGTCAGCCAATGTTCCACATTTACTGCCTGATTTGAAACCTTCAAATCTGCTGACCCAACCCATCAAGGTAAATAATAGTGATATATGGGATAAAAGTTGCTTTGGATAAGCCCTAATGCAAATGTTAACTAAAATTAAAAGTAAAAAAAAAGGTAAAAGATGAATGAAATGAAAAGGCCAAGTGATTACCTCAAGCATAGAACCTTTGAGAATGGCTGAACTTCCTGTCAAATGTATTGTTTGTTTAAAACTAAAGAATTAACTTCTTAAATAACTAAAATTATTTAGTACAACATAATTGTACAATGCATACAATGCATTTCCATTACATAAATAGTGTTCCACATGAATAAGACAACGAGTGCAAGATTTTAAAGCTAATGTACTGTATTTAAAGTTTATATAACACTTAATACATTTTATTACCCATCTAGAAGAAAAAAAGAGAAAAAAAAATGTATTATGAAAGAAAAACAAAAGTTCACTGAGATTTATGTTACAGAAAAGCGAAATTACGTATGGATATTGCACACACTTTCATGCATTGGCAGAGGAAAAAAAAAATTAAATCAGTGCAATCCTCCTCTGGGTGAGTGCTTTCAATGGGTGGAAATGCACCAACTTTCACTGCCCAGTAACTCCTGTGATAACAGATCAGGAAAACAGAAGGACATTCCAGAACCCATGGCAACTCCATTGACTAGAAAACTATGACACCTCTCTCCCCTTAGTCCCCTAAGTAAACAATCTAATGGACCCCACCTCCAAGCTCCTAGAAAAGCTTACCAGTCTTAGCAACAGGACAATATATTTTGTACATGATAAAATATGTAACAATACTTTCTGTGCGAATTGTTAGCATGTAAAACATATTGATACATTACACACACAAAGTTACATTAGGAATTTTTAAGATATTATGAATTATTGGAATGAATAATTATTGCCAGCATAATTTAACACTTAAATAAAACTAAGCCTATAAAAGTGATCTAATTGTACATTATTGGGTCAGCAATTGTAATTCAATTGTTTATAAACTCACTTATTTAGTCTTGCTTTTTATTAATTCTGTATACTTCTAAATTTCCTGAGATAAAGAACATATTTTCCACTACTACTACTATTACTACTAGAGAGAGAATTCTGTATATGTACTAGGACAAACTTCTTAATCATTGAATTCAGGTGTTTTATTCTCTACTGCAAAA
This sequence comes from Corydoras maculifer, assembly GCA_019802435.1. Lineage (NCBI taxonomy): Eukaryota > Metazoa > Chordata > Actinopteri > Siluriformes > Callichthyidae > Corydoras > Corydoras maculifer. Next base: position 5,615,882 of record JAFMOD010000299.1, on the reverse strand, counting down.
ACTGCCCTTACTGACCACTTTAGTCAGGTTCACTGTTAATTTAGATGCACTTTGAAATTATACAACTACAGTCTGTAGTTCTTTTAATTTGTCCTAACATAAATCAGGTCCCCAACAGGACTAACAAACAAGCATTTTGATGGGTGCCTGCTAGGCTGGCATGAGTGGATCAGAAACAGAGCTGTTTTAAAACAACCCAGTGTTAATGCTAGACAGAGTGTACTTCAGCAACAAAAAAATGTCCTGTAAACAATAGTCTGTAAAAGCAGGCAGACAGCATCCATAAGGTACTGATGAAGAATTACAGAACGACCAATGCAAACTGTGCAACAGAAAATGAACCGTTGTCTCCGATTTCCTTTTGTGCAATAAAAATGGCAGTGGTTCTGAAGTTTCACTTACTCTGCATTCTATGTCTGAATCACTCACACCAATGCCACACACATACACCACAACCACAAAGCGCCATCATAAAGATACCTGCTCCATGTTGGCCATGTTGGGTCCTATGAAAAAATGTACTAATGAACAAAAGTACCTAGCGCCACAAACAAACGAAAATAAAAAACTACAAAATGTTAGCAGAATTGACAAAATAGAGAATAAGTGTAAGAACAAGAATGCACACAAGAATGCAACGGCTGGTTAGTGAGTAAATGTGCATGTGTACAGTATTACAAATTCAAATAAACTATATAGCTTGACTTATTTATGTCTTTATATATTAAAAAGGTGGCACTCTCATTAAAAGCTGATTTTATCTACTACAGATCTGAACGTTTAGATTACATGCATTTGTTAGACTAGAATATTAGAATACAAAAATGCTGAGTCAGAGAGGTCTTTTAAAGTCACCCTGGTTTCATAATGTTTTTATTATTTTCTTTTAACAATGTGATTGATACTTGGACAGGGGTCTTAACAAGTTGGGTCTGCTATTCAAGGTCTTAAAAGTAACAGATGTTGATCAGTGGAGGCCACAACAAAGGCATCTATTGCTCCATATGGCAAATAAAACACAGTGGTTTACCCAGCAGCAATAACAATTACTGACAAAGTTCACTTCAAAAGGCCCCACAAACACACACACCCATGTTTATATCGTGATCAATGGCAGACTGTATCACATGAGAGAGACTGCACTTGTATTTCTGTAAAAGGTTCCAATGTTTAAAGACCATATAATCAGGAAATAAGGTGACTAGAGTATTAAAAAAAAAAAACTCATTAAAACCATAAGCATTTAATAACTACAATTTGTCTTGCACAATAGTCAAAATAAAATCAGGAGAAAAGTTGAGGGACAAAAGTTTGAACTTTTTTTTACCGTTTTCCTTATTTTTACAATTTTTCAATTCATTTAGTCAAATCCAAATCACTATTCCTCTTGTTTCACAAATCACACCCAGAGAAGAACTGAGAAGAAATAACAAACCAACTAAATAACAATAAGGTTCAAAGATGTAGGTACTGGCAACTACATAATTAAACTGATGCAGTTAGGAAATCTATACAACACCCAAAAGTCCATTAGATTAGTGAGATAAAATAGTAATCATTTTTCCAATAAAACTACAAGGGAGATATTTCCTTTCCACTGTTAAGGCTAAGTACACGATAAAGCTTTATGACAAAGCATGATTGTAAAAATGAAGTGCTACACAAATAAAGATTTAAACTTGGTCTGTAAGCATAAATAAACAAAGAAAACAAGTAAATAAGAACAGCAACTGCTTTTAACTATTTAGCCATAAAGATAAAAAGGTCTACACCTCAGAAAATAAAATTGTTTCAACAACCTTAAACTTTAATCATTACCAAATTTAACCACAAGGTCTTACTCATTATACCCTTCCACTAAGAAAACTGTACCTCTGAAAGCTGTGCTTACAGAAAATTGGCATTTAAACAATGTAATTTAAACTTAGGAGATATTAACACAATATCATAACATTAGTTGATACATATAACATTAAAAGATCATGTTATTGTGTGGGGGGTGATTTTTTTAAGTTTTTTGTGTGACCCACAAAATAAACCCCTGAATTGCACCACTCTAGTTTTATGAACAAGTAAAATAGTCATTACATGCAAACAGTTTATCAGTTTGAGATACAAATCAGAGCTAAGGTACAATAAACACAATGAAGTATCCAATTCGAACTTCCTCGTCACAAATCACAATCTTCGCAGCAAAAGTTTATATCATTAGGACAAGGTTTCTTTAGCTAAGAACCTCTCGCTAACACTCTGGGTACCCTTGACAATACGTACCACAAAGTTACCTTAAGTCAATAGTTTTTTTTTAAAGTTTTTTTTTTGACACAATAGGAAGTTGGTGTTCAAGTGATTATAAAATCATTCTAAATATCATTAAGCTAACCACAAATAAACTAAATAATTGCTAATCATGTGGTAATAAGATACACTGTTTCAGTGCTACGGTATTACCATGCCTTCACTAGGTAGTGACCAAGTGTATATTATGTATTTACACCAAAGTACATATTTACACCAGATTTATATTTTGTTGCATTTTAAATTAAATTACAAGTTTAAAACTAGTTCAAGTTATAACAAGTTATTTTAAATCAACTTTTTATTAAGTTTATTACTGAAAATTTGCTTTATTGTGTGCATCGTAATCAAAATATGAAATTATGAGCTGTGTCCAAAACTGGCAACAAGAAAACAGGTATGAAATTGTGCATGATCGGTAAAGCCACAAACTTTTAGTAAACATGTATTTTGTATCTCATACATACTGCATTCGGCATAAAAGAAACTTTATTCCGAAACTTTAAAAATATAAACTATAAACTTTAAAAAATTGCCGTGTTTATACGATAAAAACATGGTGCCAGACATGGTGCATTCAGGTCATTACATCAAGCAAGGGCCTCATGAAACTCAAGTCTCAAATAGCTGCTTTGAGTGGAGTCAGCTTACAGTGGATCAGTCACACACAAGCTCCCTCTTTAGACAAAAGAATGGGAGGATCCAACATGGCATCCCTCCCCCAACAGTCCATTGTTCTTGCTGTCTCTGACTCGGCCTCTCAAGGGCATACTTTCTGGTGACTGAGTGGGGGGGGGGGGGGTCATTTGGGATTTAATCTAATTTTTAAATATTTAAGTTCAGGGAAGACAAAGCACTGACTCCTGTCAATGAATAGCAGTTTCATTAAAAAAAATCAATTTGCAGTTAAAGTAAACTAGAGTACTAAAGTAGAGTAAACACAATACCTTATACACATTTATGTAACAATCTTATTTTTTTTAATAATAAATTTGCCCAAATGCCTGTAATGCAAATTTGTGGATTGATGATGATGGGAAAAAACAAAAAATAAAAATGCTCATGTTTAAATCAATACTATAGCTAATGTCTAGCCACTGTAGCTTTAGCACCAACATTTTCAAAAACATGGCTTCCAATAAATTTCAAAATATTATCTTATTAAATTTCTGTTTTTAAATCCATAACTTTATCTACCACAAAGCAATGGTTGTTTTGCAAAAGGCCTTTTGATGCCATCACCACTGCCTTTTAGTGCTATAGATTCTATTCAATGACAATCACGCAATTAAATTGTTCTATTTTGTTTTGGGTTTTTAAAAAAAAAAAAAAAAACAATCACAATATGAGAGCAACATAATAAGATTTTGAACTCTGAAAAAAATAAAAAACACATTGGGCAGCAGATTAGTTAGAATAGCATGTGTATGGAGCAGATTTGTGGTAAGAGTATTGGCACAAATATGGGGTAATGCTGGTCCACAGAGATTAAATGTTCAAGTTAAACCATAAATCCAGGCCAAATTAAGAGAATTAATTCCAAAATTCAGTTTGGGAATCTGGATTAATCTGGTGCGCCACCATGCATCTGACTTAAAACCTACAATCCACAAAACTATTACAGTATACCTACACTAAATTCCATGGATAAAGAGTCTTATTTTCTTTCATTTAGAAGCTTTCATCATTGCATGTAAGTATTCATACATAGTTGACTTGATGTCTATTTTCTCAGGTTCATTTAGCGTAAAGATGGACTTTGTAGTTCTACAATTACAGACTGTAGTCCATCTGTTTGTGGATCACAGTACATACTGTGTTAGTCCCCTATACTATGTTGTCCAATGGTCAGAATCCCAATACTGCTATAGAGCACGTATTATTTGTTTGGTGCATTATACTCATTCCAGCACTATCACTGAGGTGTATAAATGAAACTACAGCAGCACTGGTGCACTAAAATCCCCTCACCACATCAGTGTCACTGCAGAACTGACAATAAACCACCATCCAAATTATACCTGTTTTGGAATGGTCCTGAACAATAGAGAACAGAGAACCAACAGGGCACTGACAAAAGAACAGATGTACTACAGTCCATTATTGAGACCCTATAATAAGTCCATCTATATGGTACAAGCCCAGCACACACACAGCAACTGGCACATTCTACTGTACAGATTTACTTGTTACACTTTTCTATATTCTTTTCAATAAAATATATAAATTTTGGAGTAATTATTTTTGGGTTAAAAAAAAAACTAGCTGTGATGCACTTCCTGTGTAACTCAAAAATTCACATATTGACTAGAAGCCAGTCAAGTTTTGTATTTTTCTAAATGCGAAATTACCGTATTTTCCGCACTATAAGGCGCACCTAAAAGCCTCAAATTTTCCCAGAAATCGGACGTGCACCTTATACGTGTACTGAGTTCCAAAATCTATAAAAAGTATTGTTGTGAGATCGGGTGTTTTTTTTTCCACACATCACCGTCCCTGCTGAAAAGGCCGAGTGAAGAAAATTAATTCGGAGCTCGCAGTCATTCCGGGAGGATTAACTAAAGAACTCCAACCGCTGGACATTGGCGTAAACAGGGCATTTAAAGTAAAGTTGCGGGCGGCGTGGAAGCGATGGATGATAGACAGCGAACGCACGTTTACTAAAACTCAGAGGCAGCGGCAGGCGAGTTACGCCACCGTCTGTGAATGGATTGTGAATGCCTGGGCTAAGGTTTCTGTTCTAACTGTTGTCTGAGCTTTCGCGAAAGCCAGCATCATTGCTGAACAGCCGCGTGCTCAATAGTGAAACAGCTTTTTAATTCAGACACAGAAGATGAAGACTTGGATGGATTTGTGGGAGAAGAGTGATTAAAAATAATGTGCGTTTTGTCAAGTAGTAGAATAAACTTCAATTATAAATCACCGTTTTGTTTATGTTTTAGCAAGTGCCTTATAATGCGGTGCCTTATTGTACGGTCCGTCTTATACGCGGGTCAAATACAGAAATAGACCCCGTAATTCAGACTGCGCCTTATAATACGGTGCGTCTTATGGTCCGGAAAATACGGTATGCCTAAAATCTGTAACGCTAATCAGGCTGAAATGTCTCGTTCTGCTTGTTCATTGTGTCCCTCTTATCAATAATAAGCATACAGAATATAATATACAGACCCACTGCTTATCTCCTTACTCATTGAAATAAACCATGTGTAATCTGTGATTGATTTTCAGCAAGAAGAAAAAGTCTCGGGAACAAGATTACAGGTATATCATGAAACACTAGCACATACAACACAGGACTATAAGTTCTGTAAGAAATTTGTAGTCCATACTGGGCAGCCAGTAAGTAACACATTTGTGCCCTGCAAAATAGTGTAAAAGGCAAAGTCATTCTGATCAAATAAATTCATATTACCATTGTAATCCAAACAACTACAATGTTTTTCTTAGACACGTCATAAGAACAAACTCAGTAAAAATAATTAATAAATGTAAAATAATAAATAAACCCAGTTTGGGCTGCCAAATGTCAAGAGATATGTGAATAATGGGACCAGCACAACAGGAAAGAGGGACTCAGGAACACACCCAGCAGCACAGTAGCTCAGTGGATAGAGCAATCTTGGTGTTGATTAAAAATTCTTTCTATTTACAAATATTTTAATTCCTACATATACATGTTTGTACTGCAATGGGGCAACATTAGCCGCAATACATTGTACACAGGTGCATGATCAGTACGCCACATCACATACACGACATGATGCCTCCAAAGCGTTAGCTGCAGCTATAGAGATTTGCCCACAGGTTTCCAAAGTGTGCAAGGTCTCTGTCCAGAGTCCTTGCACACTTTGGAAACCTGTGGGCAAGGACTCGGGACAGAGACCAAACAATGTATTGCATGGTAATTTAATCAACATTTTAAAATTACTGCTTTAATGTCAATATTACACGTCACCTAACTTAGTTTTTTCAGTCATTTTATTTTTTTTCCTATTTAATAGCAGTATAATTATTGCAAAGACGGTTTAAAGTAATATCACAGCCAAAATTAAATACAAAAAATTAATGATAAAAAAAAAAAAACATTCACAATGTAGTAGTTAAAATATTTACTTAAACGAAACCTTTAAACAAATTAAATTAAGAAATCTTGTATTTAAAAGAAAGTCAGTGTGTAAGTTATTGTAAGAACATGAAATACTATTATATTTTAGAGTACAACAAACTGAGGTGTTATCTGTTAGAGTGGTGCATATTATGTGTGTTAAGGAGAAGATAATTAAAAATATTTTTTTAAAAAAAGCTTATTTGGTGTTATTTTCAGTACATTATTTTACCTAATTATTTTTAATGTAACGGGTAGCACGGTGGCTTAGTGGTTAGCATGCCTCTCAGTGCTAGGGATTCTCGGTTCGAATCCCAATCTGGGTGGAGTTTACATGTTCTTCCCATGACCGCATGGGTTTCCTCCGGGTTCTCCGGTTTCCTCCCACAGTCCAAAAACATGGATCAAGTCTATTGAATTCTCAAAATTGCCCCATATAGAGTGTGTGTGTGTGTCTGTGTGAGTGAGCGTGTGCCCAGCGATGGATTGGCGCCCTGTCCTGGGTCTATCTGCCCAGCGCCTGAGACGTTCTCCCATGGATGGGCATGGGGAACCCAACTGCGACCCCACTAGAGGATAAAGCGGAAGAAAATGGAAGGATGGATTTTTAATATAACACACAAACTATTTTAATTCGCAGACACTCCAAAAAAAAATTAATGGAGTAATCCTTACAACCTTTCTGTGAACAGCTACAGACAATGGAAGACTTACGGACTAAAGGTTAAAGAGTCTGATTAGAGATCTGATGTACAACAATTGGAAAGTGTTTTCTTTTCCTCATAGCACAGTTAGAATATCTTATGATAGTCATTTATTTAACTACACCAAACATCTCTGTCTAATAAAACACGTTCTGATCTGTTAAGTTCTCATTAACATGAGTTGAAACAGCATATGTTCTTGATTAAAATGGCACTGCCCTCAGCTCAGAAAATATGCTTCTCAATTTTGGAATTCACACAGCCAAAAAAAAACTCACACAAACAAATTTTTAGATTTCTGTACACAAATGTGCTGACAGCTGGAGGATAGTGGCTACAATCAGAACATCCCAGCTAAGTAAACTACACATGAACACTATACCAGCTCACAGACACAAACCATGAAGTTCCAAACAGAGCCTTATATAAAGCGAGAAAAGTTCAAACCAGAGGATTACTTTAATTTCCCAATCCTGATTCCATGCTCGAAAATAATTTGAAGATTTTCCAACCTGTAGACTGCATTTTCACAACATCTAAAGTTTTTGTAAATTTGAAGTGTCTGACCTTATTGAAATAATTAGATTGTTTGCATATTATGTTGAGCCAAAAGAAATGCCTGGTATTTAAAATTAACACACAGAACCAGTCAAAAGTTTGAACACTCCAAAATTTGGCTCTATTTATTGTCTTATCAGTCCCACTTACTGTAAAGATAGACTTTGCAGTTTCACAATTACAGCATGTAGTCCACCTGTACAGTACAGTACATATTGTGTTAGTCCCCTTTACTCTGGTCTCTAACAGTCAGGACACCATCAGCAGCACCCCAGAGAAGGTATTGCTTGGTTGGTGCATTCCAGCAGTCACTGAAGTGAACCCCCCCCCCCCCCAATCACCACATCAAAGTCACTCCTGAACTGACATGTTCTGTTCTGTGATGGCCCTGACCAAAAGAGAACAGAGGACCAACAGGAGACAAAAAAAATACAATATGTACCTGTATGTAATTGTAAAACTACAAAGTCTATCTATATCGAAAGTGAAGAAAATCGAAGATAGAACAAGAAACGGGTGTGTCCAAACTTTTGGCTGGAACTGTATAAATGGCCTGTTCTCTATTCAGCCCCAACTGCTTCTAACTGATGTTGAAAGGTAACAGCAATAAAAAATTTTTATTATTTAACAGTAATTAAACAAAAGAAATAATCTAAATATATCTTTTTTAATTATAACAACATATGTTCAGTATAAAGAAATTAAACTACAACACGTAAAGTGAGTAAATTTACAAAAAAATTAGTCTATTATTACTTAAATTTACTGGCACTACATGGATGTAAACATTTTAAGGCTCTGCTAAAGTCAGCCACGATTTAAAACCAGCCTCTATAAGCCACTGAATTACAGGCATTTCCTTAAAAATATGTTGTGAGACTAGGATACCGGATGGAGCTGTAAGATTATAAAAATAGGTTTTTCTACCACTTACTACAGTTTTTCTTTACTGCATGTCCTATCATTAAGGTCACTACATGTCTAGTAAAGCACTTTTAAAGCACCAAAAAACAGTTTCCATGAGATCTCAAGGTACATATCAATAAAAAAGTAACCTATGGTTTAATTAAATCTGAACAAATAAAGTTTAGAGACTTTTCTATTAATTCTGTAGAACATGTTGGTCCTGGGACCTAAAAAACACTTTCTTTTGGTCATTTCATTACCCAGCCATTAAACAACAGTTATTCAAAAATTCCTTTGACCTTAAGATACAGTACCTCAAACAACTCTACCAGCAGCAGAAACACTGTTTTAGCCACACTGTATAATGCTCGTGAGAGATGCTTTATATGAACATCATCAAATAAGACTCAAATATTTAGTGCCTGCGACGACATGGGAAATGATAAGACAGTAAGATCACAAAAATTAAACAAAAACTTTTGAGAGTAAGATTTGTCATTTGTCGTGATTAGAAACACACCACAGCATCAGGAAATTAACCAGATCTTACCTGATAGTAGTTTTTAATGTGTCTGATAACAGTAGTAAGATTCTGAATTCGTAGGTTGAGATCATTGTTCACCTGCTTGTTCACTCTATGATTGGTAGGATTTGGGTCTCTGTTGGAAAAATGGTAAGTCACTAATATGAACATATAAAACAATAAGTACATGTGAAATATTTACATATACAGGAGTAAGTTCAAGGTAAGCAATGACACCACTACAATCTGGGATAGCTTTTTAAACCCTCTTTCTTTTCAGAAATGTCCTATAAACTATGCAGGAAATGCGACTGAAATATACACTTATACTTTTTAATGACAAAATTAGGCAACACTGCTTATGAAATCCAGATACATGATTAAATATCCAACTAAAACAATAAAGCCCTGCTCTGAACAGCCATCCAGGTAAAACTGATTGAATGTAACTATATTTAAGTGCTATTGGAGAGGTCACTGTGCAAGCTTAAACTAGTTTTCAGCAGGTTTTGGAAAAAGACATGCTGATGTCCACCGCTTTGGTTTCAGAAACCAAATCTGTACACATGCTCAACACTTGCTGATTTCTAAAAAAATAAGTCTTAATACAGACGCTTGCAGCATTTATAGTTATATGAAGGAAACTAATGCTGGCTTATTATCAAAATATACTATAAGGAAATTATTGGATCAAGTCATGTACTCTAAAAAGTTGTTCAATGCAGGCAAAAAAAATTATTGTTTGTTAATTATCCAAATAGGATTCATTAGAGTGTAACTAATAGATGCCATGTTTTTTTGTTTACTATTAAAATCATGTTCAACTTAGTAAGCACACTGGTTTACAGGCTGGTTTACCACACACATGCATTGCTTCCTTACAGCCCCTTTTTATTGCAACCTCATTTGCATTTGTTTTGTGAGAATGGCATGCAAATTCTGCCAGTCTGACTGCCAATTATTTCACAGGGCAAAAAGGAAAAAAAATAACTGAAAAGTCCAAGAACATCGCTATAGTCCTCTGGACAGACAAACACAGCCCAAAACCCTTCTCTTATTTTTCAGCAACTATAGTGTGGGTGAGAATACAGAACTATTTTTTTGGAGGAAAAAATAAAATTGACCAATTCACAAATTTTGTATCTTTAAATGGAGAACTAAATTTAAACATAAAAACCTTTTAAAAATAAAATGAATAAGATTAATTAGAACAATATTTGTATTATTTCAGCTAAGTACATCATCAAACATGTCTTATGTCATTGTTACAACATTCATTTCCAAACAAAAACTCGGACTTGACTCAAATCCAGTTGAGAGTTAAAGACCTGCGTCATTGTTACCCTTAATGCCCAAAACATGTTATTTTTTTTTAAATCTCATAATTATGACATAAGGGAGGCAACAGTGGTGCTTCTGGCTCACAGCAAGAAGTCCCTAGGTTTGATTCCTGGTGGTCATTTGTGTGTCCTCCCTGTGGGTCTCAGGCCTCCTATTACATCAAGATAATAGGTAAATTGGAGACACTAAAATGTCCAAACCAATTAGTTGCATGTATTGAGTACAAAATTTTATTGATAACATATAAAATTCTACATAATCAGGCTCCACAGTATCTGAGTGAGCTGATTCAATTGTACAAGCCAACACGTGAGCTCCGATCTCAAGGTGCTGGTTTACTCTTAGCTCCTAGAATAAATAAAATTACTGCTGGTGGAAGAGCGTTCTCCCACAAGGCTCCTCAACTTTGGAATAGCCTTCCAGTTACCGTTCG
>JAFMOD010000299.1:5583965-5599793 GCA_019802435.1 Corydoras maculifer | reverse complement strand
AAAAAAAAAAAAAAAAAAAAAAAAAAAAAAAAAAAAAAAAAAAAAAAAAAAAAAAAAAAAAAAAAAAAAAAAAAAAAAAAAAAAAAAAAGAGTCGCAAAGGCTAAGGTACTTTAAGTTTTATATTTCAACATGGCTGATGGTTGTGCAATGACAGAAAACAACACTACCTTTCATTGCCTGTTAACGAACAACTGCCAAGCTAAAGAAAAACTTCAAAAGCAGGAATTCATTTTCTCATGAAAAAAAAAAAAAATGACGTGCCCTCTTAGTTGCAAAGTATTGAACATGAAAGACACCTACATGCCTCTCTTTTACATGCAATAAAAAGTACCCAAGGTTACACCAGAACAAACTGAAACTCTGTATGACTCACTGTCACGCAGAAAAATGGCGCCAAGTGAAAGATCTGTAATGTAAGATTCTTTACAGAAAGCATTTACCATGTCTTACTTTTTTCTTATTATTAGGCTTATTAGAGCCAACTTAGTCCGCAGCTTTATTGATCTTAAAGTAATTATAAATGAAAAATTATTTAATAAAAAAAAATATATATAAAAAAAATAAAAAAATCACACTTCACCCCACCGTACAATTTACATAATCAGGACTGATAGTAATAAAGCATGATTGCAATGAGTCTCTCTCTAAACAGTCAGATATATGAAAGTAGAGGATAGGATGTGGTTTTTTGACTGACATGACACAGCTGCATGATGATGTGTGCATGCAGAGACACACAAAAAAAAACACACAGACTTTTACTGGAGCCACTCACATGTGGGTCATGACCTTGTGGAGAAAGATTCCATCCACCAACTCCATGAACATAGCAAGTTTGTCCTCAGAATTGGAGGCTAGTGGTCCAAATGTTTTCACCTGAGTAAAAAGAAAAATCTGTAAGTATGATTGCTCACAGCCACAGCAAATTTGATTAAAAACTCATTATTGCATGTTTCCCATCAGATATGATTCATGAATGCACAGCTAACTAGACATGCCATTCGCGTAAGTAGCATATTAAGCTGTTCACATTCCGTTAAGTATTTTGGCAAATTATTACTTAAAAATACAAAGGCTGAAAAAAATGACAAGAGAGTAAAGTCAAATAGAAGGGTAGGGGGAGGTAAGAGGGTCATGGAGAGTACTAGTTTTACTAAACCATCTCACATAGCAAGACCTCACCATGAAGACACTGTGCTACCATCACTAGCTTAGTTAAATTGTGGGCCCTTAAGAATATGTATGTTTGACACAGAGCATCTTGTAAAATGTAGCTGTCAAGAAAGTTAATATAATTTAAAATCTGCATCAAGTACAGATGTATACATTCAGTAAATTAGGAGAACTCTGATTAAATGCAATGTGGCCAAAAAAAAAGCTTAATAAATCAACAGGTAGGTTCATTGTGGTTGCTGTTGTGTTTACAAACAGAGAATAATGCTTACAAATATATTACAAAATAACATAACATTTTGTTTCTTTGAGTAAAAACAGAACATTTTCATATTGAACCATACATGAATTTGTGGTAGCACTCGTAGTCAACTTAAATTTAAGCATATTACTCTGTAGTTTGTTTCTTTATTAGGGTGGCATGGTGGCTTAGTGGTTAGCACGTTCACCTCCCAGAGCTAGGGATTCCCAATTCGAATCCCAATCTGGGTGGAGTTTCCATGTTCTCCCTGTGTCAATGTGGGTTTCCTCTGGGTTCTCCGATTTCCTCCCACAATCCAAACACACTGAATTCTCCGAATTGCCCCAAATAGAGAGAGTGTGTGTGTGTCTGTGTGAGTGTGTGCCCAGTGATAGATTGGCACCCTGTCCTGGGTGTATCTGCCCAGCACCCGAAACGTTCTCCCCTGGCTGGACATGGGGAACCCCACCACGACCCTAATAGAGGATAAAGCGGAAGATAACGGACGGATGTGAAAAAAGACTAATTGGTACACAAAGTCAGAAATATGTATCTTAGGAATACAATTTATAGAGCCATTTTCGAGAACTGATAAAATCTAGAGGTCTGCTCTGCATGGTTAGAGTAGTCCTGATTCGTAAACCTACAGTCACATCGTGTCCATGGTGATCTACAGATCCTCACACATATAGGCGATAAACATGTCACTCTATCCTTATTACAGGGTTTCTATAGTTTTGTAGCATTTTAAGAACAACATGTGTTATGAAACGTCGTAGTTATAGACTTAACGTGTTTTACGGAGACATGGCTACAAAAAGTGGGAAATATGGCAACCGTGAGCGGAAATTAAGGAAGTACCTACATTTCCAGAGAATAGCTGGAATAACTAGTGGAGAACTCCATGTTCGAGGCTTTGAACTTTGTTTACGTTACCACCAGATATCACCCCTATATCACAAGATTCATGATCTGTTCTGATTTATAACGATAATTAATAATCTTACTCATGGGTTTAATAGAAATCAATGTATAAATCTGTCCTGATCTACGTTTCCTGCAACTAAAACCAGCATGCATACAACAGACCCCGCTGCTGCAGGTGCACTGCTTCCCTTAACATGTCCTCAAAGTCTGACTCACCCAAACCACCAACGGCGACTCCATGAAGTTAGACATCAACTCAGACACGGTGACATCCATCCTGACAAAGTTTTAATCTCCGATGGTGTTCCAAAAAATCACAAGTTGCCGCCACACATATCTAGTCGTTAGAAACTCCACGTTGTTGCTCGGCACCGAACAATGACGATAAGGAATGGATCAGGATCGGGAACTTCAGAATAAGAACCATTGTGACTCTTTACTCTCCAGAAGGATGTTAGATCCGAAAACGCGCGGCACAAAACTCCAGTACGCGCGGTACTTTTCCGTTGCTAAAGGTTTGTGAGTTCTGCAGCAGTCACGGCTCCATTTCCGACAGAGAGGTGGTCAGAGAGTGAGGGTCCCGAAGAAACAAGAAGCGCGATCACACAGGAAAGTCCAAAACACCCCGAAAAACTTTTGGACTTTTAGCACAATCCGACAGATAAACTGGTAACTGTTTCATGAAAAAAAAAATCATAGCCCGAAGCGTCGCAAACGGTTGAAAGTTCACATCCAGCCCACGCGCAGCTGCACACGCTCGACTCGCGTTACTTTGTTACCGAGAGTTCAACCTGTGTTCGGCGAGTTGAGCGACAACAATGACACCTCGAACAGCCAATGGAATGTCGTCACCGCCCACCAGCTCGTGTCGGATGACCAACCAGCGAATCAAAGAGGGCGGGGTTTACATAAACTAACGCATTGAATGTATTCAACTGACTAGACTATTGCGCGGTAATGGAGCGTCATCCATTTGTAACTCAACAGCGCTATCTGGTGTTTTAAAATCACATTGCAACCTAGTAAAACTAAAATTTGTGAAGCGTAATACGATTAAACATCGAGGAAAAATACGAAATTTTAGAAATAAAATATAAATTTTCTCTCTCTCTTTCTCTCTCTCTCTCTCTCTCTCTCTCTCTCACACACACACACACACACACACAAACACACATATCAATATGGATGGATGGATGGATAGATGGATGGATAGATAGATAGATAGATAGTATCTCAAAATAACAAGTTTCTAAATGACAGCTTAGTATCTTAAAATAATGACTAATCATCTCAAAAAAGTCTTAGTATCTTAAAATATCCACTTAGTATCTTAAAATACCAACTTAGCATGTCTAAATAACAACGTAGTATCTCAAAATAACAGAATAGTATCTCAAAATATCAACTTAGTATCTTAAAATACATTTACATTTACATTTGATCACATTTACATTACATTTGTTAAAAAATACCAACTAAGCATCTCTAAATAACAACGTAGTATCTCAAAATAACGGCACAGTATCTCAAAATATCGACTTAGTATCTCAAAATAATAAGAAAACAACTTAACAGGAAAACAACTTAAATTTAGTATCTATAAATACCAACTAAGCATCTCTAAATAAAAACTTAGTATCTCGAAATAACGGCATAGTATCTCAAAATACTAACTAAGCATCTCTAAATAGCAACTTAGTATCTCAAAATATCGACTTAGTATCTCAAAATAACAAGAGAACAACTTACTTAATAAAGACACAAAAACGTGCTGGATTTTTTTAGTGGCGGGAAAGGGCGTTTATAGGAAGCAGTACCACGGCTAAAAAGAAAATGCTTATATTTTGCATTTTGGTTGAGTTCATCATGTTTTATGATTAAATTATAAAAGCACAACCAGAAATTTACAACATTTTAAGGACAACAAGAAGCTAAAATTTTTTGAGCCAAGTCATACAGTTAAAAGGATTATTAGATATTAAGGAAATGTATGTACACTTGCGACTTTACAGAAAGTAATAATAATTATCTAAAAACTTTCCCTGTCATTATTCTGGCATCAAGCAAATATAATAATTTTGGCAAACCTAACTGACCTAAAACTGTAAATGTTTAGTCTGTTTTAAGATTAGGCAGTAAGAAAAATAAGGCCTTTTTATACAGTGTATATAAAACTCTGTTTTCAACTGTATACATGAAGTCATAGACAGGAGCTCATTTGTAGCTTCACAGTTTGAGTTTGCCACCCCTCAATCCCTCAACAGTGCTCACATGACAGTACTCACAAGACTATTTTCTGTTGGATGTTTTTGGTTGGTTAATTATTTTCGGTGCAGCAGAGACACTGAGTTTATTAAAGCCATCACAGTGTTGTCTGATTACATGAATAAAAGCAACTTATCCTCATGCACAACCACCACATTATAGTCACAGTGCCCTGAATAATTCATCTCCCAAATAATTGAAATGTCCTGACCTTTAAACATTTGAACTTCAGTCTGTAAGTATAATGTACATCAGTATGCTAAGTAGTCCTGGGTTGATGAAACAAAAAGTGATGTGTTATAAAAATGTTATAGCTAAACAATGTATAGTTAGATTAACCTAGTGAAATGGGGAAAAATGTTTTTAAGGATTTGCTAAGCTATGTTATTAAATATGTTCCTTAAAGAAGTTGTTTTAAAGTTTTTTGATTAAGGTTGTACTATTAGAATTTAATTTAAACATTTGATCCTTTTATATCCTATCCTATTTTTATTATTGTATACATAAACTACCTGATAATTAACTTTCATTTATCTTCCGCTTTATCCTCTATTAGGGTCACAGTGGGGTTCCCCATGCCCATCCAGGGGAGAACGTTTCGGGCGCTGGGCAGATACACCCAGGACAGGGTGCCAATCTATCGCTGGGCTCACACTCACTCACACAGACACTCACACAGACACACTCTATATGGGGCAATTTGGAGAACTCAATTGACTTGATCCATGTTTTTGGACTGTGGGAGGAAACCTGAGAACCCGGAGGAAACCCACTCAGACACAGGGAGAACATGGAAACTCCACCCAGATGGAGATTCGAACCGGGAATCCCTAGTGTTGAGAGGCGAACGTGCTAACCACTAAGCCACCGTGCTGCCGATAATGAACTTATTAGTGATATTTAAAAAGGAAAATAAAGGATTCAGATTTTTACTGTACTACAGTATTTTTGTTGTTTATTGTCATTTTAGGTATTTAATAACTCTCCATACTTTTACGCCTTTGTAACTTCAACAGTTCTTTAAAGTAAGTCTTATTTGTTAAAATCAATTGATACATTGCTATAATTAAACTGCATTAGGTTAATTAGAATTATTCATCTCAACTTGATTTTATTATTATACCAAAAAGACATATGGCCGAAAATATTTGTTACATTACAAAAAACATTATGTAAAAGTCAATTTAAGAAAGTAAAATGTGTTCAGGGATGATTAGATCTCTTCATCCTCCATCCTCCACTTTTATTATATTGTGTTTGTATTTATACATATATAATCATACATATTAACATGCCATATAAAAACATAAAAAAACAGAATACTGTATAATGTATTTAAATGTTTAGTTTGTTGTATTGCCAACCTTCAGCCGATTTAACAGGAGTTCTGTAATGCAAATATGACACATAAGATGCAAAAGTAGACAAAATATTTTAGCTCTAGAGTAAATGTCAAATATTACATTACTCTGTTTACCTCCAAGTGTACTAGTGTTCTAGTGTGTTGAATGAAGTCAATGCCAGGATTTTCTTCAATATGTATTTGTGTGTATGTATTTAAAATGTGTTTAAAAAAAAAAAAAAACAAGGACAACGAGGTAGGGAGATTTTTGTCAAGTAATCATGTAGGGTTCAGTAACTCATGGTGTGCTGACAAATACACTTAAAGCAAAACATTGCTATTATTATACTCTTTATAGTTTTTTGTTTACAAATATTTGTTTGTGAATCCCCCAGCAATTTTGTTTCCATATACATTGTAAAAAATGAGTAGCTGCTTGAAACAACATAGATCCATCATTATATTGCAATGTCTTGCAAAACTGTGATATTTGAATGCTTCTATAGGATGGATTACAAATAGGAAATGTGAGGCATACATGAGAAGGCATTTAAATAAATCTTTAGACCAGTGAGATAAAAGAGAATAAACTGAATGTATGTTATTATATAGCACCATATTAATCAAACACAGCAGTTCATGCATTAAAAAAACAATAGCCATACTCTAGGTTTAGAGAAAAACAGTGCACTTATCAATGTTCTTAATTCAATTCTAAATTGTTGTTCTAATTAAACTGTGCTTACTGTTTATATGATTATTTTATACAGTAGTGTACAGTGTATAACTCAAACCTGTATGCCTAAACAGCCTTTACACAAAATTATGTACAATATAAATTGTACAAAATCTTACTTAAATAGAACAGTATCACATTTTACAACCATTATTCAGAGAACCTTTCTTCTATAATCCTTAATATCTTATAATAAGTTACATAATTTGGAAAAGCAAGCAGAAAACTACTGCAAATATGCCAAACATATATAATTATTAATTATTATTATTATTATTATTATTATTATTATTATTATTATTATTGTTGTTGTTGTTGTTGTTGTTGTTGTTGTTGTTGTTGTTGTTGTAGTATAATGTGACTCCACAATTTTGTAAATTAGTTTTTAAAACACAAAAGTAAACAGAAAAAAATAACAATGAAAAAATAAAACTATATGTGGACCTTAATCATTTTAATGGCACACATACAGGAAAAACTGAAATGATATAAAATAATAATAAAAAATACATCTACACATTTTAGTTGTTAAACTGCACAAATCTGTCATTATGGTTTTGTTTTTAAAATCTAAGGACATCATGTTAGAAGGAAATCCTCACTTCTTCTTGGTAAATAAACTAAATCTCTTTTCCTTGTCCTTCTTGGCTGAGGGTACTTCTAATGTAGTTGAAGTGGATGGAAGAGGTAAACTTTGGCCTCGTGGCTCTGAAGTCCCTGCCATTGGCTCCTCTGGTACTGACTGTGCTGCCTTCTCTAAGGCCTGAGTCCAGATTTGTAGTTCCTCCTGTGAAGATTGTCAGAAAACATTTCAAAATGTGTTCATGTAACTAAAATATGTATTAAAGGAATGTCATGTACAGACAAAATAAAACTGACCTCATCTTTGCACTGGATCAAATATTCACTGCCATCATCAAGACTAAGAATAACAAAAATAAATGTCTTTAAGATGTTTGATCTTTTTCAGTTGTAATTAAAAAAAATATAAATCTTATGTCTTATATCTATAATATATATGGATGTCCACAACCACTACTGTAAGTAAAAATAAATAAATAATATATTCATTCATTCATTCATTCATTATCTCCCGCTTATCCTCTATTAGGGTCGCGGTGGGGTTCCCCATGCCCATCCAGGGGAGAACATCTCGGGCGCTGGGCAGATAGACCCAGGACAGGGCGCCAATCCATCGCTGGGCACACACTCACTCACTCACACAGACACACTCTATAGGGGGCAATTTTGAGAATTCAATTAACTTGATCCATGTTTTTGGACTGTGGGAGGAAACCGGAGAACCCGGAGGAAACCCACGCAGACACGGGGAGAACATGGAAACTCCACCCAGATGGGGATTCGAACCGGGAATCCCTAGCGCTGAGAGGCGAACGTGCTAACCACTAAGCCACCGTGCCGCTAAATAATATATATATATATTACAAATGTTTGTATATGGCAAAAATATTTGAACCTTTGGAATCTGGACCTCCATTTGCAGTAATGAATGCAAATACATGTTTCTGGTAATTGATTGGCTGTTCATGCACATCAACTTAATTTTAGTTCATTGCTCAGAACAAAACAGCCCACCATTAATCATTTGTTTCAGGTCTTTTTGCAGTCTTACTGAATGATCTTGAGATGCAACTAAGAGATAAATCCTGATATATTTTTTAGAACTTATTTTTTGGTTTAAATCAGAGTTTTGTTACAAGGGTTCTGTTTTGGTCTTATCCAGTCACAAAACAATAATTAATATTACTTTGGCCTATACATGTTATCTTCAGCAAAATGCAGGTGGGCCATAATGTTTTCACAGAGAGCAGTGATTTATTTCTTGCACCCCTGCCACGTTTTAGGAGATAAATATTAGCCAATCTATGAATAGTGCTTACCTCCAAACATTTGCAGCAACATTTGCAATCATGCATGCCCTGTAAAGACTATTTTCAGTTGTACCCTGTCATTAGGTTGTTTTGGTTTTTTTCCTTTATGTTAATTCTATTGTTAATTTGTTTGCTGTCACATGTCCCATCCACACCTTATTTAGCTTTGCCTTTTCTGAGTGAAATTTATTTTACATACTTGCTATCTACAAACCATGAGTGTTTGTTTTTTTTCTTTAATAAATAATCCTTTTTAATGCATTTTAAGTCTTGTCTTATTCACTGTGGGTCAGTGGCTAAGCTTCTTTGAATTATTCCATTTGTGTTTCTATTGGTTTTATACTCTTTTTAATCCTTCTGTTTGTTCCTTCACCCTGGGATTTTGTTGTGTTTTTTCTGGCCACTCCTGTGGCAACTGCAGTTGTGGCAACTACAGCTCTGTTTTAATCCCTTCCTTGTCATTATAAGGGCTCAAGACAGTATTGCCCCTTAAAACAGCCTAAGACATGGAAAATAGATTTTCATTGTCTCAGTCCATATTAGATTACATATGGCCCAGAACATGTTCCAATGTTTATACACAACAATTGGAAATGGCTTCCGCTTTGCATCAGTTTCAGGTTGCATTTCTTGGTGCAGCAAAGGATTGTTTTTTAAACAATACTTTTTATGGGATTCATTCATCACACACATTCTGTCCTTGGCCTTTGTACAGCAAAATTTCCCCATTTACTGATTTATGATACTAAAATTGCATATAGTCAATTTGAGCCAGCCAAGACCCAGCCTTTCTTATAAAGATTTTACCTTTCTGACAATCTTACATTTCAAAAGATAGGGAGCTTTAAGGAAGAACTTACCATAGTTTAAACACATGTTTCTTTTTTTTATAATTGGTCAGCACCTCACAAACAGCATTGCTGATGGACAGTGGTTCTTCCCCATGGTATGTAACACCATGACTAAAGCTCTTTGCATCCTTGTGGAATGAAAGTTGTCCAGCTTTTAAAACACAGTACATGTTGTTCCAGGATCTAGGACAAAGAAACATTTTACAAGAACAATATATGAGGAAGCTGGTAAACAAAACAACACAAGATTTAAAAATGCAAAGAAATTACTATGAATAAAATGAGTAAAATGAATAAAAGTTAAGTATTAAAGTGTAATATTCATACAATGTCATCATTATAAACAAATGGTCAAAAATGTGAGGTACGACAGAAACATATTAGAGAGAAAACTGTTAAAAATCAAACAAAATTAAACAATACAATTTTGTTTCTATTTATCACCTATTTGTTGCTTTTTTATTTGCGCCCTCCATTTCATGTTTACGTGACAGAGTTCCTTCCAGTATCGTTGCCTGTGGTTGGGTAGGTAAGGTAGCAGCACGTTCTGATTCCTTAATGGCTTGAGTAGAAGTAGATGGTTCCATTTCAAAAGAACTACTCTCCTGAGTACTTGAAACAGTTGGGATGGCAGAATCCCCTTCTGCTCCCTCACCATGACCTATGCTGGACTCAGCTGCTGCTGTGCCAACCTAATGCCAACAAGACACAGGTACACAGCAAAGGTAAGTCTTAAAATGACTTACAGAAAAGATGCAATGTGAAGTCATAAGTAAAGGAAAAGGTAAGATTGACTAATGTGTGTTCCTGGTGTACAAACCAAAGACTGATCCTCTACTGTATCAAGTTGTGAAGACTCTTCAGCAAAGCCTGTGTCTTCCGTTCTATAAGGCAAAAATGGACTTAGAAGAGTGGTAACAACAAATTATAAAGTGTCTTCATTGGTTTTCTTTTTACCTGCTAAACTTTTTCTCCTCCTGCAGGAACTGTTGCATTTCTTGCTGCCTCTTTCTGACTTCTAGCAGTTCAAGCTAGAACATAGAAAGATTTAGTATAACGCTTACTTCACATATGCATATATACAGTATGTAAGGTACTAATATTCTTACAGTGGTAAGGCGCTCCAGTGCTGAGAAACGCTCTTCCCAGGTGGCTGTGGACTTCTCAAAGGCCTCATGTCTCTTGAGCAACTTCTCCACCTCATCCACAGTTTCACCCAAATCCTTACTGGCCACATGTGGTTCTTGTGCTATCAACCAGGCCTCAGCTACTGATGCATCCCGAGCAAACTGGCACACCTCCAACACTGGATGAGAAAGTATTTTAAATTTAAAACAGAGAGTATTTCAAATGCAGTACATACACTGCTACCTCAGGATTTACTTACACCCTAGAAAATAAACCCTCAAAAAATGATTTCTTGCTAAATCTTGCTCATTGCTATTTTATGTAGTAGCACTTCCCCACTTTGATTATGACAGTCACATCTGTCATCTTTTTACACTCAGCTGATTGACATGTTCTGTTAATATACTTTTTTAATATTGGAAAAAGAAATGTTCCAAGTGGTCACTCTACTTATTTGGAAGCATCTTTCTTTTAAAATAAATAAAAACTAACGATAAAAAATAAAATATAAAGCTATGATTGATTCCATTATACAAAATCCCATTTTTATAAATATAAGATGTTTAATAATGATGAATAATATTTTTAACCTTTGCTGTATTGCCAATTATTATGGTTAGTAATAGGTTTTTATTGTAGACTCCAGTAAAAGGTGTAGAGTAGCAAAAGTAATGTTTAGGTTACTTACATAGTCTAAGCCAGTCCCATCTGTCATCCCACTTTAGCATCATTTCTTTTCTCTTCTCCAGCAGTAGCATCAATTTCTCTTTAATCTGTAATGGGTATACAGTGTTATCTGTCAATGACCAAAGGGACAACATTCAATCACATTTAATCATTCATTCATTATCTTCTGCTTTATCCTCTATTAGGGTTGCGGTGGGGTTTTGCATGCCCATCCAGGGGAGAACCTCTCGGGCGCTGGGCAGATACACCCAGGACAGGGCACCAATCCATCGCTGGGCACACACTCACTCACACACAAACACACTCTATAAGGGGCAATTTTGAGAACTCAATTGACTTGATCCATGTTTTTGGACTGTGGGAGGAAACCGGAGAACCCGGTGGAAACCTACACAGACACGGGGAGAACATGGAAACTCCACCCAGATGGGGATTCGAAATGGGAATGCCTAGTGCTGAGAGGCGAACGTGCTAACCACTAAGCCACCGTGCCGCCCAATCACATTTAAATTAGCAAATTAATCATCATGTAGAGATATATTATTTTTATGATTTTGTCAGTGATGCATCCAAGTGCATTTGTTTTTAGACAATTAACAATATTTGGAAAAATAGGTCCCAGACAGGGCGGCTTAGTCGTTAGTAGTAGTAGTAGTAGTAGGGATTCCTGGTTCAAATCCCAATCTGGGTAGAGTTTCCATCTTCTCCCCATGTCTGCCATCAACTTCAGATTACAGCTTAATGTGATTTACACTTTTATCTATCCACTTGTATTTCAGCTACTTAAGACAAAGTATAGGTAGGCAGTCTTTGCCATGATCCACAGGTAACCACTAAGCAAAGCATTAAATGTGTTTACCTCATTTGTGTCCCTGTGGTTCTGTGATAGCAGAGTCTGGCCTAGTTCCACACACTCATTAAATTTCGGATCACGAGTGTCAATCTCTGCCCGAATGCCCTGATGATACTTCATTAGTAACTCAACTGATGACACATCTCTGAAATGGTACATACAAAAATTTAAAACTATACTTTGCAGAAAATATTACTTACTAGTAAACTCCCTGCTCACCTTGGTTTTTCTTGCGTTTCTATTTGCTGGATGATGCTTTCCATCCATGCCATTAAATCTCTCACCATGCTAAAAAAGCGGAACTTATTAGCTGTTTCTTCTAACTGCTTCCGTCTTCCTTCACAGGCAGCAAGAAGCCATTTCCAGGCATCTACCACCTCTAGCTCTGTTGCCTTTATGGCATTAGCCTGATCCCCAGCATACTGCGCATGGAGGTGAGCTGCAGTTGTCTGCAGCTCATGAACCTGCACATACACATAGATGCTTACAGCAAATGATTATTACATCTGTGTTAAATTTTTTAATCAGAATAAGATTTAAGCATTTTGTTACAGCATTCTTAATTGTTATTATTACACACTGGTTTATTATTAGAATGGCTTAAGTCATAGCAGACCCTATTTTCTTAATAAGGAATTGTTCTCAGCAACAATCAAACATTTATTTTGATAACAATTTGATAACCACATCTGAAATCTATTAACAATCATTTGGTTTGTGTGTTTAAACCTGTATTCCTTTAATCTCCTCTGATTACAAGTTCTTCAGGTTATTGTATTGAGATGTTTATTATCCTTGTGTATTTAGTTGTAGTTTAGCTATTAGTGTAGTTAGTTTATAAGCATATAATGAGATATTTTTGATAATATGAGAGCATTAATTTCTACATGTTTTTGGGAACGCTTCTTCAGAAAGCATTCTTGTCTTGTTATTATTTTTTACACCACAATAACAAGAGATTGTATACATTGGAGGAATTGTTAGCATAAAAAATATTCAAATGCTTGGAGCAGAAGGATTGAAATAATCTTAAATCGTAATCGTAATCTTAATTGGAAATAATCATCTCATCATTCTTATTATTGGCATAAGGTTTTGAATGCATGATTATTTAAAATTTTCTATTGACATGATAATACAAGGAACAACTGAAAAATATTTTTTTTATTATAATCTCCAGCTTGTGTGAATCCTGTGTTTAAAGTTAAAAAAACATTTTATTTATATCAAGCCCTTTCTAACAATGTCTCATACATTACATGTGTGAAGATGTACCTGTTTTCCAAGAGAGCTGATGTCTCTTTCAAAGGCAGCATGCATGCGATGGAAAGATTCTGCTTTACTAAAATCTTCTCCCAGATCCTCCGGAAGTTCATTCTGTTTTTCCTGGATCTGAGCTACCAACTCTTTTCCATCATAAAAATATCTGAGAAGTAGCACAGCAGTTTTAATAAACTATTACAAAACCGTTTTTACAAATAAAGATTGGTAGACAGAAAACAGGGCATTTTAAAAAAAAGTGATAAGTAGCGAAATTTAGACAGACAGACAGACAGACAGCTTACTTGAATAGATCATATGAAGCAACAAGGAGCTGTGTGCGGGTGTCGATGAGTTCTAAAAGGTCTGCCCAACTCTCGTTAATTCCATCCTTCCATTCAGCCAGAGTAGCTGCCTCACTGTGACCGGCCTCAATGAGTTCATCAATTATCTGATTAAAGGAGTCCACTCGCACTTGTCCGACTGTTCCTGTTTCTCTTGAAAATTCCCTAAACTTATCTCGCAGGATCTGAGAGCAATAAAGATTTACATGAGTGGATTAATGAAAAAAGAATACATTACACCAAACCTTGTGAGTCATATTCAGAGGTGTGGGTTTATTCTTATAAATAAGGGAAAAGGTCTGTGTGTTTGTGTGTGTGTGTGTGTGTGTGTGTGTGTGTGTGTGTGTGTGTGTGTGTGTGTGTGCATGTGTGTATGTTTGTGAGTGTGTAGCTTAACATTTGACATACTTACTCTTCAGGGCCCTGTAGTGGTTTATATACTCTTTACAACTACCAAAAAACTGCTCAAGATGTCTAACTACCCCTATGTGGTTTGAGCAGTAACACCAGTGATCGATAGTCAAGAGTAGCTGGCACAATTATGTGCAAGGAAAATTTTTATTTATGTGATTTGGAAGTTGGGTTATGTGGAAGTTTGTTGTTTTTTTTCCTATTCACTGTATTTGTTTATTTTTTCCAAAATAAAACCCACCAAGAAATGACCACTTACATGTAAATTAAGGTTTACACCATTTAGAGGAAATGTCATAACATGTCTTCACTTTCTATTGTATATTTTAGTTGGCTATCAATGTGAATTCATGTTCTGCAGTACCGTGACGTGATCAAGGTCTTGGCCCATCTCTTGTGAAGATGCGACCACCTCGCGCTCAGCAATCCACTGCTCCAAATCTTCCACCTCCCTACTTAAAAGAAAGTGGTGGTAGGTGTGATCAAGTTTTTTCCGCCGGTCCTCAGCCAGGTCCTTTAGGCCAGCATACTGTTTGTCCACTTGACTTTGCCTTCGAATTATGTCCTCCCTAAACACAGATCATAAATTTACAACTTTCCTTTGTCAAATTTTTTTTTAAAACTACTTCACTGCTTTTTGCTCACTATACCCTTCTGGATGCTCCTCAGTTAGCATCTTCTGTGCACAGTCAGCCAGCTTCTGGATAGAATCTGCATAATCATCTACAGCCTGCTTTAGTATCAAGTGTCGTTTCAGCAAAACCATGGCACTTTGTTCATCCTGCATGCAAGGTAAATGGACAGTGCTCATTAATCTTTTATGTTCTCAAATTAGTGCACCTATTAATCTCTACAGTGTTTGGCAGGTGCTTTTGTATACAAGAAATGCAGACATTACAGGACTAAGTAACTGAGGGTCAGAGGCTTTGTTTAAAAATCCAAAATTCACTGCTTAAGGAAACTTAAACATTCCTATTAATAGTCAAGCAGCCTGAACAATCACCCCAGCAATAAAAAAAACAATCCAGTTAACTTTCTGTAGTAAATTTTTTTTAACTACTTACCTTTGCGTTTTCATCTGCAATCATGTAAAGTTCCTGTTCACCAACCCAGGCTTCTGCTTCATCTGCATCATTGTAGTACTGTTGAGCTGCATAAGAGCCATCAAGTCGAGCCCTTCGCTTTTTCATTTCATCCTTTAGCCGTGCCCACACCTCTCCTAATTTCTTAATTTCTTCAGACATGCGTTCTGCCTCTGGAGTCCCTTCAGCTGCTGCCATCATACGCTGGCCACGCTCAAATACTTCCTCCACACGAGGCTTGTGACCTTCGATCTCCTTCTGCAGACTCTGCAGTCAGATGGAAAGGGTTAATATTGGTAATAATAAACAATTAAATCTACGGATATAATTTAAGTAATAAAATTAAAGGAATAAATTAAACATTTTGAAAATTACAATGGGGATAATTAATTAATTGGTGAAAGTCAAAATGGCCATTTGAAGCTTGGAGCTTCAGTAAAAGCTCATTGTTTTCAAACTGCTTTGAAAAAAAATTATTGCGAGCCAATCCTTCTCTTTTCAACATCATTCCTAGGCTACAAATGCATTTAAATTCTTTTTTTTTTTAATAAATGTTCACCGGCGGCACGGTGGCTTAGTGGTTAGCACGTTTGCCTCTCAGCGCTAGGGATTCCCAGTTCGAATCCCCATCTGGG
>JAFMOD010000299.1:5496005-5580059 GCA_019802435.1 Corydoras maculifer | reverse complement strand
CACACACACACACACACACACACACACACACACACACACACACACACACACACACACACACACACACACACACACACACACACACACACACACACACTTTAGTGTGGCCAATTTACCTTGAATCCATGTTTTTATATAGACACACTCTATATGGGGTAATTTGGAGCATTCAATTGACCTTGATCCATGTTTTTGGACTGTGGGAGGAAATCGGAGAACCCAAAAGAAACCCACGCGGACACGGGGAGAACATGGAAACTCCACCCAGGTTGGGATTCGAACCGGGAATCCCTAGCGCTGAGAGACGAACGTGCTAACAACTAAGCCACAACTGCCACCCTGCCACAACCACTACAGATAAGGAAATATTTTAATAAATCCAAACAAAATGCACTTGCAAGAGATTTGGCCATAAAGAATTTAAATTTGTTCTGACCTGTCTCGAATGGAATTCAATTTTTCTTGCACCTTTGCTGAATAAAGGTTCCCGCTGTCTACTAGCCTCTGACCTCCATCTATTGTGTTTACTATTTTTTCCTCATTTGCATCCATAGTGGTAACAAAATCCTCATGTTTCTTTAATGCCTTTTCTGCCCCATCCAATGTGTCAGATTGTTCCAGATGAGCCAGGGTGTACTCCTAGAAATGATGAATGGATTAGAACATTAGATTTCAGTAATTATTTAAATATAAAAAGACACATTGACCATACCATCACCTGGTTGTTTAAGATTGTTTCAGCTTGCTTTGCATCTCTTGAAAATTGCTGGAATCCAAGACCTTGATTCAGAAACTTCTTTCGACTGTCCCACATTTTCTGCAGCTCATCCCAACCCTTATCTAAGCCCTTTAGCCTATGATCCAGCTGCTGATACTGTGGATCTTCATCCTGGCCTTGAGTGACAGCTGCTCCAGTGTCTCTAATGCGGTGATAGTCCTCTTCATGGCTATCCATGTTATCTTTCAGAGAATTGTGGTGGGTCAAAAACTCTTCTGCCTCTGGAAGACTTGTAGGCATCTCTTCAGAAGCAATAGCTTTCTGTGATTTGAAAAGCCAGGCCTGAAAATCATCCATATCTTGTAGAAAGGTTTGCAGCTTGCTGACTTCACCAAGTGATTCCTCACGGTCCTTTAGTGTTTGCTTCAAAATTTCCCAGGCTGTGTTGAGCTCTGCTTGCCGGGCCAGGATGTCACTTGCATTTTCTGGATGATCTTTCACAAGCTGCTGGGCCTCACCATGCAGGAAGGTCAATTTATCCTGAATAGCAGCCAGATCTCTTTCTATGCCATAAAGTTTCCTTTGGATGGTTATGACAGCAGCCAGATCATTTCCAAGATCCTGTGTTGATTCAACAACCTTTGTCTTGTCCTTGATCCATGTCCCTGTCTCATCACATTCAAGCCCATAATTGTGGAGGCTAAGTGCTGAATCAACCTTATGCTTTTTATCTTCAACCATAGTCCTAAATGCATCCCATCTGTGAGGGAAACGGGTGAAATATTAACTTATCTACATGCTATTGAAGTATTTGATATTTATTCTGTGAAAAATTCCATAAAGATATTAAAAAGTCATATACTGGGTGATTTTATTTACCTTGTATTAAGACGACTTTGACAATCTTTTACTTCTTTTGATCTAGGGTGGCTACCATCGGTCAGCTGCTTAGCTGCTTTGTTGACATTATCCACATGGTTCTGCATGTTACCCATTTCTTGAGCAAGTATGCTTAACCTAAAAACAGGTAAATGATATGTTACAAATCGCAGGCAGTGAAAAGTGTATATCAGTCTTAAGTTATTTTCAAGGCATGAGTGTTAGTAATTCCAATGGAGACTAAAAATGGAATATTTACATTGACGCCATAACATACTTGACACATTTCAACCTCAGACATGACCCTTAACAAGTACATACCTATTTTGAACAACCTCTAGGTCTTCTAAGTTCTTTGGTGTCTCTAATCCCACTAGCCATGTCTCCTTTTGACCCATCCAGAGCTCACAGGCATCAGTCTCACTGAAAATAGTGTACAATGCCATGGTGTCCTCTAAATTCTTTTGTCTTAGATCTGAAATGGAGAGCAGCTCCATGTAAAGATCCTTGATATCCTTCAGACGTCTTTGGATGTCAGGTGTGTCTTTTAGCTCTTCGGGCAGTGAATTGGCTTGTTTGTTCAGGGCATCAATAGTGGCCCCATTTTTAGCTGCCTCATCTCTCAGGACACGATGCTTCTTGAGCAAACCCTGTGTGGTGTACTCATCATGCCCTACATCGTGACTGCTCATCTGCCCTATTGCATCCACTAACCAGATTTTAAGATCATCAGCATCACCCTGAAACTGGAAGAAGTGCTGGTTGGCCTGCAGGTTTTGCTTGCGGAATACAGCCAACTCTTCCAGCTGCTGCCACTGCTCCTGTAGATCATTCATACACTGTTGAACTTTAGGGGCCCCAAAATGATTTGCTTTTACCATTTTCTCTCCTTCATCCATGACCGCTTTTAAGTGGTCCCGTCGAGCACCAAGCTCATCTTCAAAGGCACTGTGTTTACTTTGCAGTACTAAAACACTGGTTAAGTCCTTGCCATAGTCAAGAGAAGAAAATATCTGCTCTTTTTCCCGAATCCAGCTTTCTAGTTCAGCCACATCCCAGAAGAAATTCCAGAGACGGCGAGATTGTTCCAAATGAATCCTGCGTTGCGCTGCAAGTGCACACAGCTCCTGATAACACAGATCCAAGTGTTGTACTCTGTCTCGAATAATTTGAGGATCACAAGGTTTGTAACCTGCAACAGACATAAAATAAATGTGCAAATTGCAATTTAAAAAAGCATGTCACTCAAATTGTGAATATTGGAATTGAAATGTTATAGAATAAATATACATTTCAGACCATTGTTTGCAACTTGGTGGCAACATGTTGACAAAGATCCTTTTCTATTCCTATCCAAGCATGTGACCTTATGACTTATTCAAATTCAATTTTGAAATGGGAGTTTGGAGGTTATCATATGGCCTAAACCTCCTTAAAAACAAACTAGAAAAATTCCTTCTAAATGATCTGTGGTTGGTATACTGTATATGTATGTGGGAAGTGGAAAGACCCAATTTAAATGGTCCTGTCTCGTATGCAAAATCATATTTACAAAGATTATTTTTAGCTGTCATATATGATTTCAGTCGACATGCTGGTGTAATGGTTAGCACTTCCATCTCTCAGCACTGTGGATCCAGATTCAAATCCTGATCTGGGAGAAATTTCCATGTTCCCCCGTGTCTGTGTGGGTTTTCTTACACAGTTCAGAAACATAGATTCAAGGTGTTCCTGTGAGTGAGTGTGTACCCAGCATCCAAAATGTTCTCCCCCAGATGGGTATTGGGAACCCCCTTTGACAGTAGTATAGGATTAATTGGAAACTAATGAGATTAGAAGAGATATATGGTCCCATCAAAACTATTCTTCTAATGTGCCAAACAAATTACATTTTGCTGCACCATATTACTGAGGCATTATTTCAATAAATAAATAAATAAATAACGTATGCAACATCCAGACATATTTTAGTCCAAGATGTTGTTTTGAACATAAAAGTCATTCTATTACATCTCAAAGACTATTAGGTTAAACTTCATGGGGACTATTTTATTTGTTAAAACTATTCCTCATTCTACCCAAACCATCCATCCATCCATCCATTCTTTATCTTCTGCTTTATCCTCTATTAGGGTCGTAGGGGGGGGCCATGCCCATCCAGGGGAGAATGTCTCGGGCGCTGTGCAGATACACCCAGGACAAGCCAACCAATCTATCACTGGGCACACACAGACACAATATATACGGGGCAATTTGGAGTATTCAAATTGACTTGATCCACGTTTTTGGACTGTGGGAGGAAACCAGAGGAAACCCATGCGGACACGGGAGAACATGGAAACTCCAATCAGACTTCCCCAAAGCATACTTTTACAATTTGAGGATGTTAGATTTTGACATTGCCAACCTTAAATATGTCTGAACAATACATGGATGGGTTAGCCATACAGAGCATTTAGGTATTCATTTGAGTTTCTTGAATGCTGAGCCTTGACCTAACTGAGGCATCCTTCTGTCATAAAAGTAATAATTATGACATCTTTATCCAGGCAGTGTAGGAATTGTTTACAAGTCAAAAAATCCAACTCACTATCCCCGTTGGCAAACTTGAGAGCAGCATCATTTGCAGAGTTTACTCTTTCTGCTTGTACGGTAATGTCAGCCTCGACTAGAGCATGCTTCTGCAGAAGGTCTTCCACCTCCAACAAATGCTTTCCGAAATCAAGTGACAAAAGATGAGCCTAAAAATTAGTTCAAACATGGAACAACATGTTTAATGGGTATGAAAATGCCTGGATTAAATGATAGATTCAATAAATGGAATGTATTTCATAACCACTGCTAAAAGAGCTTTGAGTTTCTACCTTCATCTCATCCATCCAACTGATGATGTACAGCATCTCTTGAAAGATTCTCTGTAAGGTCAGATTTTTGTCTAAACGCCCTCTGCGAGCTTTCAGAAGCTCCTGAAGGTAGTTCCAGAGTCTCAGAATGTTATCTTTCCTTGCGTCAATTCGTTTAGCATCATGGAACCTCTCTTTCTCCAGCTCTGTAGACAAGGCCACTAGAGTTTGTACCCGCTCTTCATAAGCAGCAATATCTGTCTCGATGGCGTCATGCTTTTTTTTTGCTGCCTCTACTGCATGTAGATCATACCCAAAGTTGTCCTACAAAAGTACAATAGGAAAGCATATGTATACAATGATACATATGATACAAATGTGTATCATTCCTTTATTTGCTGTACAGCATGTGCATATGTACCTGTGCTACCAGTCTTTGATTTTCAAGAAGCCATGTTTCTCGCATGGCAGCCTTCCTCTCAAATCGGCGAGCCATTTGTTCCAGCTTTTCTTGCCTAATGAGCTCATCTCTAAGTACCCGTTCTCTTTCATGTTCAGCTCGCTCCAGGTGCTCCCATGCCTGGACACACAAACATACTGTACTTTCACTCAACAACAAACTTTAAAAAACACAATGCCTATTATGATAATAAACTCCAGCTAGAGCAAATAACAATAAAAGACTTACCTTGTTGATATCTGCCACCAGGGCACCCTCTTTGGGTGTGTAAACCTTTTGATTGTTGGCTCTCATCCTACTTTGAATTGTGAAGAGCAGAACTTCAAGGTTGCCCTTTTCCTGAAATCTTTAAAAACATTGCATTTGATTAATGTATGTGGACACCTGTCAACCGTACCACTATGTTATAGACTTTTACTTCAAAATCTGTGGTTATTATTCTGCATCTTATTGTCATATGATTGTATTTAATCTAAATACAAAGTTAGAATCTTTTGCCTTTAAAGGTATTCATTTGTGTAAGACAAAAATAAATATCAGCAAGTAAACTAATTATTGGTGCTATAACACCAGATAATGCAAAAAAATGGGAATAGAAATAGGATAAGTGTTTAGGTGCCTATACATCAACTCTTATATTTCAACAAGCAGCCAAAGGTAATCGTTTTAAAAGAAGGTTGAACCAGGTTGAACCTTAATTTCTGGTCATTTGACAGTATTTTTTGCAGTCATACTTAACAAGCCTTAAAATTATGTCTGTCCCCGTCCCCTTTTTCACTGGATATATTGTGTGTGGGTGTGTGAGTATATTTGTTTTTAAGGATGAAGCATTGAAGTTAAATTGATTAGTTGATCATTATATTAACCAATCAATAACCGTCTTTTACATTAGTAGATTTAGCTTGAATGTGAATTTTTAGTGGACCCATATCAGTGGAAACATGGAAATATAATGATTAGATGCAGAATCCACATATTTTTGTCCATTTATTATCAGTTATATTGATGCACTTACTTGGGAGGTTTCTCCACAGTACGATATGAGTTAAAAGATTGCAGCTGCTGCTGTACACCACTGAGAGAGTTTGCAAGTCTACGGTTGTTAAGGATAACAATGGTTTGTTCAATCCAAATTAACAAGTCTGAGGAAAGTGTCTCATATTTCTCAATCATCTTCTCTGTCTCAATCGCATTGTCCAGCACCTGTAAATGTTACATTTATTCAAAACAAGTTTCAGTGCTGTAAATCTTGCAGATAAACTTGTGCACACACAAAAAAATCTCTTTACCTTTCCAACTCTCTTGCCTTCAACTGCCAGGGCCTTCATTTTGGAGAAGTAGTGGTAGAATGCAACAACATATGTGATGATGGACTTCTCATCAGGGTTTTCCGTAAACACATCTGTGAAAGACAAATACAAATATTATTGTTTTGGTAAGGACAGAACTGTTTGCATAACAGGTCATTTGGTAATTGAGAGTTTTTTGCCTTCGGGGTCCAAAAGTTTGGTGACACCAAGTTTCCTCTCAGCCACATTGAAAGCTTGCTGAAGATTATGACTTGGATTGGATTTCTGTAGTCTGCTATAGTCCACCAGGTCAGGCCTAAGAATGACAAATTAATAAGTATACTGTTAGATTAGGAGTTTGGATTTTCAACAGCAAGTTGGTAGTGACAAAATTTGGCCCATTAAAAACCAAATACTGTACCTGTGTTTATGTATAAGGGCATTAAAAGCCAAGCCATCCTTCCAGCTTGTTGTAAAGTTAGTGATATTAACATTTGGATAACTAGGATACAAAAAAGAATACATTTAAAGCACAAAATGACAAAAAATTTTAAAGTTAATATTCCTAATAATGATAATCTGTAAGAAATGTATCAATATTGACCCTGATGTCTTCATTTGACACCAAAGAAGCAGGGCATCTTTAGCTGAGCGGGTCTCTTGTTTGCCAGTCTGGTCCACTTTTTCTACCACAATGTCTTGAATCTGGGAAGTAAATTCAGTAAATTCAGCAAATTGGTGAAGTAAAAAGAAAATCTGTCCTATTTCTAAAAATCTAAACCTAAAAATGAAAATGTAATTCCAAGATGTTTAAACAATGTGTGCTTTAAATCCTAGGTCCACTGAAATTATCAGTGTGGGTACTTGAGCAAGTCCCTTTATCCTCATTGATCCAGTGATTCTGTATGTTCAACCCTGTGTTTTGGCTCCATCTATCTAGTTGGGATTATTGTTACTTTGGATAAAAGCATTTGCTATCGTCTAACACTCATCTTCTATGAAGTACAGAAGTGGGCAGTTAAGACCTAACCTTCTTGTGTTCATAGTGTTACATGCTTAAATTTTAACTACTAATAAAAATAATAATATTCAGTTATGATGGGTTGATATGGACCTACAAATAAGTCACACAAGGATTACTTTGT
This sequence comes from Corydoras maculifer, assembly GCA_019802435.1. NCBI lineage: Eukaryota > Metazoa > Chordata > Actinopteri > Siluriformes > Callichthyidae > Corydoras > Corydoras maculifer. Next base: position 5,572,725 of record JAFMOD010000299.1, on the reverse strand, counting down.
TTTTTTCACCCTGATGGAATAAACTTTTGCCCACTACTTTTTTTTCTCTTCACTGCTCTACTTTTTAAGACATTAAATTATGCAGCAATGGAGTTTCACTCAGCCAAATATAATCTGACTGTCAACTGCAGTTCCATTTAACAATATAAAAATTAAAATGATGTTGCAGTTGGTGGTTTAAACTTAGGAAACTAAAGAAGATTGCATTCTATTTTTTGTCAATTCCTGTAAAAGTATGTGGTAATATAAACATACCTGGAAACGAAGAATGATGGTCCAAATAAGACCTAGGATTAGACGATGATTGCCATCTACGATATCGTGTGAACCCATGTTCTCCAAGTGTACCTTTTGTTCCCTAAGAAACTGCAATGCCTTGTCTACATTCTCTAGACAGTGAATCCTCATTCGCCCCTTAGTTGGTCTGGGCTGGAAAGATTAAAAAAAACAACAACATCAGATATAGTCTTATGCAAATGTTTGAACCAATCTGCTTACATTACACATTTTGTATTTTTAAATAGTCACTTTAAGTGTAATTATTAAGTGTTAATAACTAATATGATATGATATGAACTAATATGATCTGATTGATAAACAACAAAATACTTAATATGTCAATACTGTTGTACAAGTATTTTTTATTGTTTTTCTGTTAAAAAAATGTGTATCTGCTTATAAGGCTGTGCAGTAAATTGTTCTCTGTCAAAGATAAGTTGATTTGTTTTAATTTTAAAAATCAGTTAAACACAGGGTTTCATAAGAGCTACTCAACCTTTATGTGTTAGTTAATGTTAGTAATCCAGTTAAAGGCAAGATCTATATTTGATTCAGCTTCTTTGTTACAACAGATGCTTACCAGCCTTTCGCCTGACAGAACCTCAAGCAGTTTGATTAGCATCCTTCCATCCCGCAGGTCTAAATAAAGGTCTGAGATGCGGCAGCTGACTCTAGCCAGTATAGAGTTTACCCATTTTGTGAAGGTCTTTTTTTGCACAGCTTCTCGCTCATCTGGAAAGCAGATTAAAAAATAATACATTTTATTAATTCATTTTTTTCATAACCATATGTTCACATTGGGCATATTTTAGTAATCAGAACATCATGTTGTTTGTTTATTTCATAAAGTAAATTTATTTAATTATATTTCTATTATCTAAAAACGGCATGGTGGCTTAGTGGTTAGCACGTTCGCCTCTCAGCGCTAGGGATTCCCGGTTCGAATCCCCATCTGGGTGGAGTTTCCATGTTCTCGGGGGGGGGGGGGGGGGGGGGGGGGGGGGGGGGGGGGGGGGGGGGGGGGGGGGGGGGGGGGGGGGGGGGGGGGGGGGGGGGGGGGGGGGGGGGGGGGGGGGTTTCCTCCCACAGTCCAAAAACATGGATCAAGTTAATTGAATTCTCAAAATTGCCCCCTATAGAGTGTGTCTGTGTGAGTGAGTGTGTGCCCAGCGATGGATTGGCGCCCTGTCCTGGGTCTATCTGCCCAGCGCCCGAGACGTTCTCCCCTGGATGGGCATGGGGAACCCCACCGCGACCCTAATAGAGGATAAGCGGGAGATAATGAATGAATGAATGAATGAATGAATGAATGAATTATCTAAAAACACAAAAAAACAAAAATTATGGAGTGAAAGAAGTATTAAAGAAGTGTAAAAAAAAAAAAAATATATATATATATATATATATATATATATATATATATATATATATATATATATATATATATATATAACTAAACTTTTTGAAATTACTTAATTAATTTTTAATGAAGTTTTATATATCATTCAGGATTAATGACAACAAAATTCAGAAAGCAGTGGTAAGAAGAGCAAGCAGGCAGGCAGGAGACAGCTACAACAACAAAAGCAATTTAAAAGGTCCAGAGCATGTGAGTGTGTAGGGTGAGGCTTCATGCTTTTAAGCTTAGGCTCAATAAGACCCTTGAAAGCAGCAAGACATTAGTATACTCTGTTTTTCCCTCCAACTATAGGAAAACACTACATCAGCACACTCACACCATATTTGGTTTTTACAGATCCGTTCAAGTAATAGAAGGACATGTTTGATACAAGATATTGGCTCTGAATAAATAATGTTTGTTTCTATGTCAAAAGCATGCAGTAAAAGATTTCCATCACCTGAATCCATAATGACAACCATAATTTGTTAAATTTATGTTTCCTGCACCCCAAAAGCAAAGATATGCAGGTCTGCATTAATGGCTGGTTTAATAAATTAAATTTCTTTAAAGGAAAATATTACATATAATATCCATATAAGTAGGGTTAGCACGTTAGCCTCTCAGCACTAGGGGTTCCTAGTTCAAATTCCAATCTGGGTGGAGTTTCCTTGTTCTCCCCATGTCCGATTGAGTTTCATCCGGGTTCTCCGGTTTCCTCCCACGGTCCAAAAACATGGATCAAGTCAATTGAATTCTTCAATATTGCCCCATATAGAGTGTATCTGTGTGAGTGAGTGAGTGTGTGCCCAACGATCGATTGGAGTCCTGTCCTGGGTGTATCTGCCCAGCGCCCAAAACGTTCTCCCCTGGATGGGCATGGGGAACCCAACCGTGACCCTAATAGAGGATAAAGCGGAAGATAATGGCTGGATAATGGATGGATTTATATAAGGAAATTTTCATTTACATCAGTTACAAGAAAATTGCTATAGTAAATAGTTGCTGTTATTTATTTATCTTCATATTTACAACAAACATATGAGGAGTCAGACATTCTATGGCTTATGTAAAAGTGCTAACCTTATTTGTGGTAAAGTACGAAAATGCAATAAAATCTGGACTCTCGAACTTAATCCATAATTTTATTTTTAATTCAATTTGACAATGAAAAGATTTTTAAATTCTATTTGTTAAATATAAATAAACTTTAAAACATTTCCCGCAAACTTATAAAAGAAAAAAGTATGTACCATGGGAGCATCCCTTTTTCTTTTCATTATACTTTTCTCTTATAATTTTCATATTGAAGACACTAGTTGTGCAGATTTGGAAGTGGAATTTCTGCCCTTTAGTACTCTACAGTATATACAATTTTTAATTTGACAGTCTGTGGTCACAGTTATCTAATTCTGCTTGTTATGATGTGCCACAGATTTTAAATAGGAGACAGAGCTTGATGTTAGACAGGGCCAGGAGTAGGAATATAAACTTTGTTGAACAGGGTTTGCTCCCTTGTGACATGTGCTCTACATGCAAAATGATACTAAATGTTCTTCTTATCCCATCACTTTGGTTTAAAATCTCCCCTCATGTTCCAGTGACATGTCAATTAATAATTTACACTGATGTCTGTTTTTTTCTTTCTCTTTGTTTTGTGCTACAGTCAGCTCTTGTGATACATTAAGGATGTTTAATGCTGCAGCTCCTCAAAGGTTATCTTTAAGTGCATAAGATGACAGTGTAAACAAACGTCAGAACAGTACAGTACACATCAATAATCAGGAGAGGAAATGGGTGGAGCTGAGATGTAAAAAGGGCATTCAGTAACACAGTTTGAAAGGTGATATAAAGATGTCATATGGAAGGCTGCTCTTATTTGGCAATTTTAATTTCGACAGAAATGCTGAGAACGACAAGAGCTAATAGTTTACTGCACAACAGATCATGTGCAAAATGTTATGTATCTCTAATTCTTTAGTAATCCTGTATTATGGCTGGGTGACTAATAGAAAAACAAAATAATGAGAACAGAGCAAGATAGCTGAATATTTATCTGAGAAAGAAACATGTCCAATTAAGTTTATTTCATGGATTACAAAAACACAAATACTCTATAACTCGTCTTTTCCATTTCAGTACGATATAACTTTTATTTTGTATACATTACACTAAATAATATATTGTCAAATCTTCAGTCCACAATGCTCTACCAATCTGTTTTCTGGATATATTTTCCAGAAACAGATACATAACATCAGTAATAATGATGCTATTACACTACACTATCTTACCACCAACTAATTACTGATTGTTTGCTTCATAAAATATTTATGCCAAAGCTATATGCACCTGCAGTGCATAACTTTTTTGGACTCTTTTTGTTTGCCACCAAAAAAGAACTCACCAAACTAACCAACTGCCAACCTCACCCCTTCTCCAATATTACCCTGGACATGGTAGTAGGAGAAGAGAAGCCATGGGATGGTGCCATTTGTCTCACAGAATAAGTGGGGCAGTGGATGCCGCCAAAGAACTCTACCTTGAAGTTGCCGGAACCTCCCTTCTAAGATGGAGTTCAAGCAGATGTTGGAGGTGCTATAGCTTAGCCGGCGAGTACGTCTCATGTTCTGAGAGAGCGATGCTGAAGATTCTGAAATCTTATGTAAGGGCCTGGGCTGTCTTGTTGTATCCATAGATGAAGATGATGTGAATGAAGAAGAAGTAGAAAGGGTCTGAGCAGCTGTGTTTGATGGAGTGCAGCTCTTCTTAGGCAAAATCTCTGGGTTAGGCACAGCATGTCCATTTGTCCTGGGCACTGTGGTGGTCTTGTTTGTGCTCTTCTGAGGTCTGGGCACTGATGGTGTGCTCCTGCTCCTGGTAGATGGAGCGCTGACCCGAACAGGCAGTTCTTTCCCAGCCGAGTAGGCATTAGAGCAGATAGTGTTAGTCTCTCTGTTTGTTGTCAGGCTCAGCTTTACTTCTCTCAGCTGGCTCTGGCTCACAGGCATGGCACGGCACAAACACGGACTGCTCATCCTCAGTCCAGCAGCAGTGCGTTTACCTTGATGGGACACTCAGACTGACGCGGAGTCTGTAGCTTCCCTACTTCTTGCTCACAATCCTCCTTTCGTCTGCCTCTTACTGATTCTCCCTCCCTCTCCAGCCCCTTTTACTCCCAGGCAGGGGCAGAGTGCTTCTCTAGTTCCCAACTGCATCCGTATGACATAGCTTTGCTTACCTTTTTTTTCACAGAGACAATTATCAAGTTATTAAACAGGATGTATGTGCTTGTTTTAAGTGATTCAGTAACATAAGCTTCATAATATCCTGATGAAATTTTTTTATTTAAATATCAAAGCAAATTGTTATTTTTGCATTTCCTTTAAGAGTATATTTAAAAACCTGTATATATATGCCGGATTCACAAAAGCTGTGTTTTTCCATATAACATGACACTCTTTTTTTTTTTTTTACCCTATGTTAAATTAATTTTTTTATTATCCTTCGAAAAACCCTTACCGACCCCTTCTCTTGTGGTGTCTGCCTATTCTCTGCTTTACTCTCGGTCAGGAAACTGTAATTGCATTAAGGTAAGATCACTGCACATGCTGAGCACATCAGCCTAGCTCTAACTCAGCATCATTCAGACCTTAAAGAAACAGGATTCAAAGCAGTGCAGCAGCACACAGCAAGCACAATCCTCTTCCCGTCAGATGAGAAATTGAGTTACCGGATACATCAAAGCGATCTTTACAAATCTGCTGACCTTCAGAAATCAATATTTACCTAAAATGATTTATGTGTGTGGAAAGCAGGGTTTGCAGTGAAATACTATCATGCTTTTCTATTGTTTCAGCTACTTGTGGCCTCTGTCTCTTGTCTAAACAGAACTGTAATATACTCGCATATCTGTGTCCTTGCACAGAGCTATTTTAAGGCTGCAGTTTTGGATCCACCACCCTACAGGTGTGGCAGCAATGTCAGGCTCTCTTTGCCTTAAGCTGGCACACAGTCAGGCGGACCAGCTGCCCAGTTCCATCACACAAAGCATGATGGGTATGTAGCAAAGACCTCAGCAAGCTCGGCTCAGAACTGAAGGGGGAGGAAAACTGAATAAAGAAGAAGAATTCAGTTGCCCAAGGCTTGTAAATCTGGGATGTTTTTTTTAAATCCCAAAACTGGAGTAAATGTGGAAAAATTATTACAAATTGATCTAAACCAGAAGTTTTCCAGATTGAAAAGGTCACCAAACGAAACTTACCTGCAAGAGCTTTGATGCGTGAGCGCTCAAAAATCCGGACTGTACTGTTGTCATTGTCCAGTTCCTCATCGGACAGCTCAAAGCGAGTGTTGATGCGACTGTATTGCTGTGTGATGTCTGCATTGTCAAAGTCGGTGGTGGAGGTCATGTCTGCCAAAAGGAAAAAGGAAGGCCAGCAGGCCTCAGAGCTATGAGGAACAGCGCAAAAGAATTGTCTAAAAAAAAGGAAAGAAAATCAGACAATTATTTGTTTACAGACATGTGGACCTCCTCTAACTCTAAAAGGCAACAAAATATCAAGACAAAATACATAATGCAGATCTCTTAAACTACTTTTTAATTTGATGTATAAATCTCCAGATGCTTTTACTGGAAGCAAACAAACTGAAATTATGATACTTAATGTAAACAAAACCAAGATTCTACATTAATATCCTAAATCTATAAGTTACAGAAAAGATATAGAACAATAAACGACCACCTAGACACAAAGTTTTGACTTCCACAAGCATTTGCTATGAAAAAAATATTTAAATTAAATATATAGATGAATATATAGATTGAATAATAATCTGGTTCCATTATACTACAGTGTATTTGTCTTTTTTCTACACTGAGTGTTGTTCTCTCATTTGTAAGTCACTTTGTATAAAAGCTTCTGGTAAATGACTAAATGTAAATGACCAGTTTTACTTAAGTATGGTCTTAACCATACACCCATTCAGCTCAAATGTCCTCTATGTGACTCCCATGCAGCTCAAATATCCCTTCTATGACTCACATGTAGCTCTAATAATTATTCTACGACACCATTAAAGCAAAAATGTATGCTGTATTAGACCGATAAAGCATCCTCCTTAAAGTATCCTCTGTTTGATATCAAGTGCAGCACATTTGTATTTTATTTGACACTTGTGAAGCTCACGTCTCCTCAGTAATGCCTATGCAGCACAAAAGTATGCCCTATGAAATGCATGGAGCTCAAAATCTGTCATATGACATGAGAGCAGCATATTTGTATGCTATTTAACCATAATGCAGTTTAGATGTATGCCCTATTAAACCAGTGCAAGTCATTGTTGTGCTCTTTTTGACCCATGCCACAAATGACCTAAGAGATGAACAAAAGCACAAAAGTCTTCCCTATAACACTGCTGCAGAACAAATGTATGCTGTAAGACACACATGCAACTAAGATGTATGCCCAATGGATGACACAGATGTAGCACAAAATGTCAGCTTAATGAAATGCATGCAGCACAAAAGTTTTTGATTTGACACCAGCTGTATGCTATTTGACATTAATGCAACTTTATACCCCACTGGCACAGTACATTTGGAAGTCAGTTGATTCTCAAACAGCTTAAATATATGCCATTTGGCACCCATGCAACTTGAAACTTTTACACACATGCAGCATGTTTGTATACTCTATGACAGCGATTCTCAACTGGTGGATCGTGATCCAAAAGTGGGTCTGGGTGGGTTGTGAAAAGCTTGTAATAAATATTAACATTTTTACAATATTAAAAATCATTTATGATATGATTTTGGAATTGTTTTTTATTCTGAAAAAAGAGAGACAGAGAAAGGCATGCATCAGACACATGCAGAGTTCTCGTTGCTATGGTAGCCACCATTTGTTTGCCGGTTACCCTTCTCTTTAAAATAGTAATAATGTTCGGAGGCAAAATGGCAAAACACAAATATAAATATTTAAAATGTGTTTTTCGTTCATTGGGGAAAAGTTTTTCAGTTTCTTAAAAAAAAAAAAATTGTTTGGTTTGTATTCTATAAAAGTGGGTCGCGATTTAATGACCATGAGAAAATGTGGATCCTGAGCTGAGAAACCCTGCTCCATGACACCCAGGCAACACAATTTTTTGTACGTCTATGCAAATTTATACTTTCTACCTCCTGTAAAGCATATGCATAAGCCCTCTGACATTCATGCTCCACAGTTAAATATTTTTTTACCGCCATGCAGCATATTTGAGTGCTCTATATTTGTTATATTATTTAAAGTTTATAGTTTAGATTGCATCAATGACTATTATTCATCAAGAACACTTTGCTATTTTGATATCAATTTGTAATCTTCAGTTTACCTAAATCTGCATGGAGGGAACATGCAGACTCTGGACCACTACACTACCATGTTGCCAAAATGTAGGGCTCTCTGTGACACACACATACTTATGCTCTGTGGCACAACTGCTGAACCAAATTATGCTTTGACACCCAGGACGTACATTCTTACGTACATTAATGTTCTCAGGCACAGATGCAGGTCATACCTTTGCTATTTAAAAGCATTCTGCTCTAACCCTATTTCACAAGCTGTATGGACAGGCTATATTAATATTAATATGTGCATGTGCGTCTAAGGAAAGTAGGTGGTTATGATAGTACTATCTTTGTAAGCCATGCAGCATTTTCCTATCCTTATCAGGGGCTGGGCAACCCCTCTGAGTCAAATAACAGTATTCCACTTTTTCGTCATACAACATATTATGGCATGCTGCTATTTAATTCCGTTAGCTTTAGAATTTAACATATATATTTTTATATGGAACACGAATTAGAAAGTAATGTTTTAGTTTGGACTTGTTGCAGGCTACTGTAGTGATAAAAGGAGCACTGCTGAATGGCAGAAAAGCTTATGGACATGAGTATAAACCCAGGAAGATTAAGGTTGTTTAAACAGGAAGTCACTCCATTGGTGCAAAAACTGCAGATTAATGCAACATTTGATGATACCTGAAACTGGTGTATGATAAGTTCTTTAGTCACACTGTGGTATTTCTTTGGATAACCTTTACATTTGATTACATCTAAAAATGTGTTTCTGCCCTGGGAGTTTCAAAAAAAAACTTCAATTTATAAAACTTTCAGCACATCCCAAAATGTTTTTAATAAACTAAACACTTCATTTAGAATTTTTTTCTTGCTCCTTAAATCCCGCTTTCACAATTTGAGCCAGATGATCCTTACAACATAGCATACATACAGTCCATTCCGATATTTTAATTGAGATATGATCTGTATGTAAGGATAAAATGTCATATTTCATCTAGACAAATTCATAAAAGTTTAGTTAGGTCAGCATGTTATTTGAATTGTTAACTGAATTGTTAACAAAAAAAAAAAAAAAAAAAAAGTGGGTCTGCATGTTTAGACACACCGAGGCCCCAGGGGAGGAGCTTCTGTGCTCTGTATCAGGAGTTTGCAGGGGGGGTGTTATCAAAGAAGAAAGCTCCCTCCCTCAGCGGGAATTCCCTTATCACAATCCACAGAGTTTGGTCATGCTGCCTGTACGCACTCTTTACATCACTGTACGGTAAACCTCAAGCATGCTGCACGTAATGTAACGCTTACTATCTAAGTGGGAGGAGCTTTGCTCAATGCTCTGAGTAAACGCATAATAGAGTATTTGATTAATGTTTTTATTTATTTATTTTTTAAGAGTTAATATTAAGATGTTAAATGTGCATCTTATGCCAACACATTCCAGTAACATGATGGCCCAAATATGATAAATGTTTCTACTGCAGTAACTATAGAGCAGCTAGCATCATGAAAGACATGGTGGAATATTTCATATAAGTGTCAAGCTGTGTTGAAACTAGAGACATGGTGTGCCACATAAGACATTAGGAGGTAGCATTAACACAAGCCCTATTTATAAGTGAGCGATCAGTATTATTGATAGGTTTCCAACTAAATAAACAAAGTTTACCATTATATCCAAAATGAATTATTAATCATTTCATTAATATTATCATGATTATGTTTCTAAACCATGTTAAAAAAACACATTAAAATAAATAATGTCAATCAATTTATTTTATGTATTTCATTTTGTCCTGTAGTTAGAATCTTTTAAAATTAACGATACAATAGCATAATATTTAAATTAAAAAATATGTGCTATTCTAAAGCTTTAATCATAGTTTGAACCATTAGGAAATGCATAAATAGCAACATGTAAAAATGATGAAGACATTGGGAACCACACTGGATTGAGGAATCAGGAAGCTAATTCTTGGAATTTTTCTTTTTCTTCCAACAACTTCTATGATTAAATGTAGATTTAAGCTGTTAACAACAGAACATAACATCAGAACAGCTTTCCTTATAAGGTGAGGGAAGCTTGTGTGATTTCTTTGTTATGTCAAACGCTCAGGGACAGCACAAGACTGTTTTTCTTTTTACAGATATTGTGAAGCTGCAGTTTACTTGATAAAGTAAATGCAACTAAGGGATGAGAAACTGCAGAGAGCGCGTTAGACAATGTGTTTTTTCATCTGTCATAGCTTGTTAAACTTTTGCACCAGGGTACATGTGAAATCATCTAATAGCACATTCTAACTGATTTTTAACAATATTTTTTGTCAACAATTTTGTTTATTGTTTTCTGATTCTAAACTTCTTTAAAAATTTTGGTAGCATAATTATATGTAAAATAAATGTTTAAGATGCAACAGTTAATAATATTCTTGATTCCTGCTGTTATTTTGGTAAAAACAACACGATAACAATAATAATAATAATAATAATAATATTAATATTAATAATAATAATAATAATTAAGCATACCTTTAATTTATAGTTACTTTAACATTTAAAACATTATATAAAAATCATATATCATATCAAATAAAAAAAGTATTAATATACCTTTAAATTTGCCCTTTTTGTCTAAATTAAAAAGTGTAAACCTACCAGAGTCGATTTTAATGATTTTTCTCGAAACCAGCAACACAGAAACAGAAGCGTTATAAGAAAGGAGATTGTAATCCTTGGGACCCCAGGTTTACACAGGAAGACATGGAGACTGAGTGCAGCTTGGACGAGTTTGATCCGCCCAAACGGTTAAAAATACTAAAGCACCGCCTTGCCATGTTCAGCACAGAACTTACTCACATTCCAGCTGAGAGCTAGTGACTTTAAATGGCAGACCCACTCAGCATATAAAGCAGTCACTCCCACCACCAACTGGCTGTTGCCTCTCAGAACTGTCACAGGGCATAAACAGCAAAGGTCATAAACAAAACAAAAAAATTGCTTAAAACGTGAGTACAATTTCTTGTGGGCCAGAAAAGTTGATTGTAAAACCTGTCTATTAAAAACAAAAGTTGATGCTATTGGAATAAAAATCTTTTAAGGCTTAATTATTAATCAAGGTTTTATTAATCACGATTGTAATGTATATATTTTCTGTAAATAAAAGAAAAAATAGTTGATCTAATTGATGTTTTTTAAATGTTGATGATTTTTAAATTGTAAAATCCATGATATATGCACCCTACACTGCATATAAGACTTCAATTGAGGGCAAAAGATGGATCTGCCATCCAAACTGAAATGACAGCATGGACACTTTGTAGGCGTGGCAGTGTGACAGAATAACCCCACCCATTGTTTCTACCTGTCTTTAAATACAGTGACTGAACTTGAGCTTAATCAGAAATAACCCCAGTGCAACTCTTTAACAATGGCCTTAATTAACTTCTTCCAACTTTGAAATAAAACAATTCCAGCAATTCACCCTATGTTCTTTGTATAATCTATTATTTCAATCTCTTTAAATATCACCTAATAAACATCTATAAAACACATTAATAGCAGAAATCAGGGGGATATTAAAGTGGAAGGATATATAAAAAATAAATACACTATGCAAAAACAACATTGCTGTTTGTCTGTGTGTGTGGGTATGGATCACATGGTGTAAAAATAAAAACTCTGCTTTATTCATCAAACAGACTTTTCTTTCAGCGCCGCAGACAACAGAATCATGACGTTAATAATTCCCTTATTTTCATATAAATGTGCAGTTTGCTGGTTAAAGGCTTTATATTTTATCATAATAGATCAATTAATTAATTTTGGTCAACAGACAACACCTCAATTAAGCTGTTTACGTAATATAACCTTTTTACCACCTTGGACTACAGAGGACCGAAAAGCTGATGTCAGTTTAATTTTTTTTTTTTACATTTTTTGTACTTCTTTATATTTGAATGGATTTTAATCTTTCAATCTTTAGTCTTTAAGCGTAAAGATCTTAATGTATTGGAATATGTTTAGTGGCACAGTGTTTATTGTTTATATCTTACAGTATGAAGATTTCTTGTTGGAAAAGGACTTTCTGTGTGGTGTTCTCTGTTCATATTCTCTTCATTTCTCTGTGAATTCCAGTTTTCTCTCATTGGCCAAAAACATGCAAGCAGGTGAACTGTAATTACAAATTAAAATAACTTTTTCTGTATGACTGCCTTTCGCTTAACTGGAGAACTGAGAGTATTTTCCTGCCCCTTACCCTATGAGCACTGGGACAGGCTCTAGTAGCTTAGAAGCTTGATTGGATTGAGATCTGGGGAATTCGGAGATTAAGTCCATTCCTTTAATTCACTGAGCTCCTAAAAAATTTCTGAACCATCTTTGCTTTGTGGTAGGGCTCATTGTCCTGCTGAAAAAGGCCACAGCAACTGTTTGCATTGTGTATTCTAAAACAGATATTAGATAATTGTTATATGGTCATATAGTCCATCTTAAAGCATGGATGTAATCAATTACCTGTCATTTATTTAATAATGAATTTATAGTTTTATTATTTCATATTGGACACAGGTGCAACAAACAGATTACTTAATGCTATTGTTTATGATGGCTTTGTTTCAGAGTCATAAATTTATTTAAGATGATTGCAAGGATTCACACACATTATGTTATAGTACAAATTTGCCGTGTTTCCACATTCTTTATTTAATCTGCTTGTGTCAGATCTGATGATTCAACTGGGTCTGAATATTACTTTTAGGCACGACAAGCTTATTGTGGATACTGACAACAGAATTGTGATGATGCTGCACTCTGTGGTAATTGGTGAGTAAGTGTGTGCCCAGCGATGGATTGGCGCCCTGTCCTGGGTCTATCTGCCCAGCGCCCGAGACGTTCTCCCCTGGATGGGCATGGGGAAAACCCACCGCGACCCTAATAGAGGATAAGCGGGAGATAATGAATGAATGAAAGGTCACTAAAACAGCAAGTTTCCCAAGATGTAAAAATCTTCCCAACTTGGTCTGTAATCCTGAGATATACAGCATTTTCAAGAAACAACCCAAAACATGTCTTCTAGAAGCACTTGATATAGATTTTTAAAAAAAGTGGAGCGGCAGGGGGCTTAGTGGTTAGCACGTTCGCCTCTCAGCGCTAGGGATTCCTGTTTCGAATCCCAATCTGGGTGGAGGTTCTATGTTTTCCCTGTGTCCGCGTGGGTTTCCTCCGGGTTCTCCGGTTTCCTCTCACAGTCCAAAAACATGGATCAAGTGAATTGAATTCTCCAAATTGCCCCATATAGTGTCCTGGGTGTATCTGCCCAGTGCCCGAAACATTCTCCCCTGGATGGGCACGGGGAACCCCACCGCGACCCTTATAGAGGATAAAGCGGAAGATAAGACCTGAAAGTCAGATTGAATAAAGATCAGGTGGATAATACTGAAGCTATTTTTGTCTTAACTACTGACTTGTTGTTCTTTCATTTGTAGATCGATTTGGATAAAAGAGTCTGCTAAATGACTAAATGTAAATGTGGTATTAGACGTGAAATAGCCGCAAACCATTTTTTTCCCCAGTAATTGATCTTAGCAGCTCGATTTCACCTGTTATGTGAGACACACCCAATACTTACATTCAAATTTAAAAATAAACATTACACATGGACATACCTTTCACAGGGCTTTGTGGATTCTTTGGTCCTGTTATGTCTGAATTGAAATATTCGGGGGGGGGGGGGGAAACTACACTGCATATTCTTAATAGCTTATTTGTCTGAAACCTAATCAGCCATGCAGTAATTATACAATGGGTGGTGTTCATTTTTATACATATTTGCTTAGTTAAATCAGGTGGTAACATTATGATGGCCAAACAGTGAATATTTTGTAGTAATCTAGATAATAATTTGTTTTTATTAAAACTTTTAGAATGTGAATATTTCATTAACTTTCCCCTTTAGCAAGATTTTTTTTTCCCAAAATGTCTACTTATGTGGGAATGGAGAAAAAACTGAAACGTACACAGTCCATGTGTAAAATGTAAAAAAATTTATAAACAATAAAACTTATAAATGAAATGTCCATTAAATATACCAAATTCAGGTATTAAAAAGTGAAAATGCATAGAAAAATACATTATTTTACATTTAAATATAAGAAATTAGACACATTTTTGTGTCAACCTTCATACAAAATAACAATTAAAAAGAGAAATAAAATAGACAGCTGAGGAAGTTCCTTCATTAGTCATTTATCTGTTTTAGTAGAAAGGGAGATTTTTTTAAGTACTAAATAGAATCTTTGTAGAATCACAACAAAACAACTGTGCATTTATTTACTTATTACAATTGAATATAATAAATTGAATACATTTAAAATCTGCAGTAAGTAACACAGTAAGTAGTACACTATGCTAATTTGTATGTACTTAATTTTAGAGTGAAATAACACTGGCCATGTTCTGATTCATCGTTTAAAAAAAAAAAAAAAAAAAAAAAAAAAAAACATTCATATTTTCTTTTCATACAATATTTTCTTTACCATTCAAACATAATAAAGAAAAAAGGTTGACCAAGCCCCTATTTTAAACTTTTTGTAGTGATAGCATTACATTAAGTCTGGTCTCTTGCTACAGTATTATTATCTCTACACATCCTATTGCACTGTTATTTATGATGGAAGGATAAATAGGTGAGAACATTTTTATGGAAAGAACATCATCTTTGGCAACTATTAATCCAGGCAGTGTTTTTAAGATGTAAAAAACAATGAATTATCATCACTACTAATTACACAAGCGGCTATTACCAACTTCCCCTCTCAAAATCATCACTTTTGAATGTATTTATCCAAATTATGGCCAATTTACTAGCTAATAATTTGTTGTTACAATTATCAAAATCTTAATGATGCTTTTAATTTTAATAAAAAAAAAGTTTGCATGTGAACTAGCCTTGCAGTATTATTACCACAATAGTTAATTTGGCAAAGCAATCGTAAGAATACACATATAGCTTTAGCACCTTAGAGCAATCCTATTTAAAAAGGCTTTTTCTGAGGCTCAAATTACAGTGATCATGAAAAAGCTTATTATGAGCAAGTGTTAAGGGTTTTCACCACTCAACTGCTACATTTTCACTCAGAAAAAAATTGCACATTTTTCTTTAAAGTAAATGAAATTAATGGAAAACGTATTTGCGTTCTTTTCTATTACACTTTCATCGCTAAAAATATTCTTGCTTTAATAATTATATAATAATTACATACTCTGCATAAATCAGTGGTTTCAACCAATAACATGCCACACATATATATGTGCAACACATCTCAACTTGATTACTTTAACAAAGTAAAGTAGCTGATTAATAAGCTTATGAAAATTAAAAGTGTGATAACCAGATTCATTTTAATTACTGTGAACAGTGTCAATGCATTTGGCTTAACACGCAAAACTTGCATACATTCTGACATGCTCATTTCAAAAATAATGTCTTCGCAATTTGTGTCAAATTCAAGTTTTAAACATTTCAGCTTAAAAATCGTAGTTTACTATGATTACCTAAGTTACACATATAAAATACTGCACTGGTTTATAATTGTGTTATACTGAGTAATCACGCACAGTAATCAATAGCGAGTACTTTGTATATGCTGCATAGAAAAATACAAAATGATATAATTTGCTACACTGAAAGAATAAACATTAGTTTCCTTGAACAATTGTCTGTTTGCTCTTTGGTCAATAGATGCACCATATAGAATATTCACAAAGTGTAAAAAAAAGCTAAAAACATAATTTTATAAATTAACACCTCAGTGCATTGTAAAAATATTTACATAAATAATTATGGTGCAAAAAAAAAATAGGAAAGGTTCATGAAGTGCTCTGTAACCCTGATTGTTACAAGGACATAAAGGAATCAAGGTCTGCTATCACCGCTGCCTGCCTCCTAACTACTCTGTTAAGAAGTCTTTGAGGCACGGATGGAGCCCCTAAATCAACCTGTAGGGAAACAAACAGTTTGATGTTAGAACATTAAAGAAAACTAAAGGTATTAAAGAGAAAATATGTTTAAGAAAAGTAAGATTACCTGCAATAAATAAATGACTATAACCACCTCTCGACCTTGCCGCTGACTTGACTGCAGGATCCATGCACTAGGAAACATCTGTCCTCGTACAGTGTCTACACTTGGGTGAGGAAGAGATTCTTCAAATACAGACTGCATGGCCAAAACCCACATATCATCCTAAACGACAGTAAACGGAAGAAATGTAAACAGAAATGTATGGACTGAAATAGAACTACAGCATCATGAGATGACAGATAAAGGAAAATAGCAATTTTTTTAGCAGTTTTAAGTTTTGAAAAAAAAATAACATCCATAAAGACAAAACGTTATTAAATCATTGGTGCAGATTTTTAAGTACAAAACTGTACTGTGTTTTACTGTCTAATCTTTGAATAATTAAAAAATAATAAAATAAAATTCATTTTTATTTATGCAATAAGACAACAGTGAAAGAAGTTAAACATAACTGAATAAAAAGGTTTTCTATGGTATGGTGCATACTATCTTTATT
This sequence comes from Corydoras maculifer, assembly GCA_019802435.1. NCBI lineage: Eukaryota > Metazoa > Chordata > Actinopteri > Siluriformes > Callichthyidae > Corydoras > Corydoras maculifer. Next base: position 5,556,137 of record JAFMOD010000299.1, on the reverse strand, counting down.
TGATCATTTCGAGGACACAGTTTCATTTAGATTTTGGACAACAGTTAAGGAAAAACAAACCTTTTTGGATTCTGTGCTCAGACAGCAAAAGTCCCGAGGCTGATTCATTTCACAATTTAATGGATCGGTCAACAGATAAACTAAAAAAGAAAAACAAAGGACTTGTCATCAAGATTAATACTCATCATAAGAAATGTGCAAAACTTTTTCAAAATGATTAGATACCTAGCTGTGTGCTCTCATCTAGTGATCGTGTCCAGACAGACTTGAGAGATTTGTGGTAAACATGAGTCTTTGAGTGATCTCGGATCAAGCACCACAAAAGTGTCAAAGGTTTCTCTAGTACCATGGCACCCAGAAATCCATGAGCAAAAGGGTTGGAGAAGGATTTATGAAATATTTGAACTCCTCGCTCTAAGCCCTGGTGACTATGAAAATGATAGGTGGGAGTTTGATTATTGGAAAAGTATCTCCTTTTATATTTAGTAGTTTAATTTACACTACCAACCTCCAGCCAGCTTCAGGTTTTCCTGCCAAAAGGTTTCTTATGTCACCTCCGGAGGCTAAATGAATCTAAAACAAGAGGAGTTAAGCTAATAATAGTAATACTAAAGAGTAAAACTATACTCTACATAGAAAAGAAAACTTCAATACCTCTGATAATGCGCTTGTGAGTGTGCACTCTGCAATGTCCTGATATGATGCAGAAATTGATGATGGAGAGCTGAGGGAAGAGGTTTGCATACGAGCAGGAGGTGACGATGAAGAGGAAGAGAACTGAAAGTCATATACAGCGGTTGGGTTCTCCAAGCGAAAATCTAACACAAATTAGAACCAAGTTAAAATAGTACTTTTTATTACTGCAATAAATCTTTAAATGAGTTTTCGCTCACCCTGAGCTGAAAGCCATGTCCATGGATCCTTTCGACTTTGAAGCGTGATCACAGGTGGTCGAGTCATCACTCTTATCGCTCCACTTGAGTTTTCTCTGTTCTGAAAAAATAAGTCAGCAACCAATTTTAAAATACTTATTTTTTTGACAAATAATAATCAATTTGTTATTCAACAACTGATATTAAGTAGTATTACTATTATTAGTTATTAGTATTTATACATTTGGAATATACTGTAAATGAATGGAGCATTTCAGATATCAGTGCCATATAATATATCACTTAAAAGACCATGCTTGTAGAAGCCATTTTGGGTTTAAAAAAAAAAGCAATGCATTAAAGAAAAGCTGTTAAAAAAAGCAATGCATTATCATGGTTGCCATACTAAGAGGATACATATGAGGATATAGATTCTAGTTTGCTGCTAGTTGCCTCTATTGTATTCCAAATATACAAACGCTGTTTACCAAAATTGTTTAAAAAAATATAATAAAAACTAAAATCTGTAATTTGTTATTTTATATAATTTTATTTAACAGACACAATAACAAAGATAAGATTGTGTTAAATATGAATAATAATAATTTAGCAGTTAATCTCTGCAACAAACTCAAAGTTTGTTAGGGTTTTTAGGGGTGTAACTCCAGTGATATTTATTTTATCAGCTTAACACTATACATCAGACCGTACTCAATACATGTATATCAGTTTGATAAATGTATTTAAGGTTAATATTGAATTACTGTTTTGGTCGATATTACCAGCCGACTGAACACTAATGAAGAATATCGACTATTAACTAGAATATGAACTTTTTATCTGGAGAACCTGCTAGTGTCCTATTACCGCTGTGTCATTGAGAGTGTGTTAACATACTATATCTCAACGTGGCACAACAGTTGTTTAGCAGCAGAAAGGACAGCACTACAGAGAGTGATCAACACAGCCCAGAAGCTCTTCGGCTGTCCACTGCCCAGTCTGGAGGACCTGTTCAGCTCTCGCTGCCTCAGTAGGGCAGCTAACATCCTGAAAGACTCTTCCCACCCTGGACATCATCTATTCCAGCAGCTACCCTCAGGAAAACGATTCAGGTCCATCACATCCAGGACAAACAGACCAAAAAACAGCTTTTATCGCAGCGCTGTACTTGAACTGAATACGCGGGGGGGGGGGGGGGGGGGGGGGGGGGGGGGGGGGGGGGGGGGGGGGGGGGGGGGGGGGGGGGGGGGGGGGGGGGGGGGGGGGGGGGGGGGGGGGGGGGGCATCCCATCCCATCCCATCCCATCCCATCCCATCCCATCCCATCCCATCCCATCCCATCCCATCCCATCCCATCCCATCCCATCCCATCCCATCCCATCCCATCCCATCCCATCCCATCCCATCTCATCTCATCTCATCTCATCTCACCTGTTCTGATGGTGAGGTATTATCTTTCAGTCCTGTTGCATGAACGCTGTTGTAACCAGACGTAGGTCCAGAGGATAGACTGAGATTGGATGCAGTGCACAAGGTGCTGTTGCTGACATGTGTGTGAAGTCTTGAATCATCCTACATATTGATAAAAAAAAATTAAGGAAGGCGTGATGTGAATAGCCTGTTATATGTGAGGGCGAGATGGGCAGCGCCTGTAAATGGGAATCAGGCTTAAGTTGCAATTCATGTCAGCAGTGAGACCAGCCTGAAATTAACGCCATGTTTAACGCAATTATCTGTTCTGTGTGTGTAATAAAGGAGAAGAAGATTGGAGAGGAGAGCCTGGACACATACACTACAACAGACATGTGCTGTCGAGAAATTCACTAAATACTTTGGGCCTTGACAGTATTCAGCAAATTTCTTAACAGCACAGGTCCATCATCGTGTATGCATCCAGGCTTTCTCCTCCAACCCCCTTGCACCTCTTTTACTACACACAGAGAAGACATAATTACAGGGCGTTAATTCTAGGCAGGTCACTGCTTATATGATCTGAATGCTAAGCCTGCCCCTCCTGTCTACAGGCTCCGCCCATTGTGCCCACATGTCACAATATTATAAGCAATATTATATTCACATTATGTTCACATTTTAATTGTGCTCAAATTCAGGTTTCCGAATATTATTATTAAATTATTATTCACCTTTGCATCCTTTTCCAAAGCCTTTTGCTGTAATCTCCGCTTTTCATGCTCAGTCCTCTCACGTAGTCTAGCTCGTGCCTTGGCAATCTCCATTTTTGCCTCTTCATGTGCTCGATTGTAGTCACGCAGCAGAAATTCTATATCAGTGGGGCAAGGACCTTCGTTTCTTGGTGTATTCAGAACTCTACAAATGATTGATTAAAAAAGACTTTTTACGAGAACAACAGTATTAACCACAAGTAAAACTCAAATATTCTTGGACATTATACGTATTAGCTTGCTGTGCATCTGAATTCCAAAATCACAGGCATTAATATGTCAAATTATTTGTTTTGCCATATGTAGAGAAATTACTATTTGCTTAGAAGACAGATATTTGAAAGAGTATAGAGAAAGAGTGATGGGTTCTGTCACTCACCTGCTCATGTTTACTACATCCTTGCGGAGCTGTTGTAGATATTTCTTTTGCTGGCTTGGAAGATGCAAATGTTCTATAGGCGTCTCCATTTCATGATCTGATGATTTTGCATGATTGTCAGGGCTGAGGCTTCGGGCACGACGGAAACTTTGTAGATGGGCTTCTCTCTCTTTCCTCAAGCCATCAATACTTCTCCTGTGCCTTAATTAAAAAATAAACACCTAAGTCAAACCTGACTTCCAAGATTGGAAACGCAGTAAACTTTCTACTGGGAAAATGTAGTTCATCATAACAGAACATTATTACAAGGAAAACAACCCAAAATACATACCTGTCATACAGTAACTGTTTGGTAGATACCAAAGACTTGGATACTGAGCTGGAATTTTGGATCCTGAGCATTGTGGCTGTTTGCTCCAAATCACAGAGTAACTTGGTTCCTGTAAGTTGAACACTAAGCTGATGAGGGCTCAGATCTGGATGCAATGAAGCCAGCACCTGTTCCCGTTCTCTTCGAAGTTTCTCAATTTCTGTGGTCTGTCCATCAGGCCTCTCTAGAAATTCTTGTTTAGTGCTGTAATCAAGATTCTCAGGCTGTAACTGAATTTTGAAATATTTCTCTTTAATTTCTGATGATTGGTCAACTGTTTGTTTTCGTCTATGACTGAGCCTTGCTGATTGCTGCTGGTTTATCCCTGACCAGTTGGTGAACTTATTATGCATTGGAAGATCCTTAGGAATCCCACAGGCTTCTGGAAATAGACTACTTTCACTAAGTGGGTTTACGCTAATCAAGACATCCGTATCGCATTCACTTGGATATAGTGAGATAGAATCCTCTTCATGGAACTGAAGAGACATTTTGCTGGCATCACTGCATGATTTAATTACATCTTCAAATTGTCTAATGTTACAGTCATAGCTGTTTACTGTACAGCTTTGATCGAAGGGTGTTGAGCATTGTAACATACCCTGGTCTTCCATCTGCCTTTGTTCAACAGAGAAAAGGCAACTATAGGATGCAGGACTGCAGAGAATGGACTGTTGTGGTGTTTTATGCATCTCATGTAAGCATTTTTTTCTTTTATTATGACTGATTTTGATAGAGTTTTCTGTGGAGTATACCTCAGATTCATCTGTGTTTGTTAAATATTTATGATTTATTATCTCAGATGACCAAAATTTTCGATCATTTGCACAAACTTGGTGAACATGTTGAACTTTGGTTGTGCTGGTAACTATTTGTTCACCTTTGGGTGAATTTCTGTCATTCTGAAATTCTGTCTGTTTGCCATTTAACATTGTCTTGTGGTTTGATAACTGCTGAGCAAACTTTGGCTTCCCTTTCTGGAAACATTTTGGTACTTCCACTGTAATAATAGGTGAAGAGGCACGGTCTACAAATGATCTCCGTTGTTTAAGACTGGTCTTACTCTTCGCATTTTCCTTGGTCATAACGTCAGTGCTTTCGCTGATGTGAGTACAATATCCAAAGGGCTTTAAAAATGAATCATCCGCTGCATTGTCCAGTGTGTCAGAAGTTGAAACGTTGAGGCTGGGACAGTTCTGAGTTGGTACACCAGTTTTAAGAGAAAGTTTTTTGAAATCATCTAACAGTCCAGAAACCTTCTCGTGTGAAGTTGATCTTTTAGGACATAATTCAGGTAGAGTTTGAAATGATGGTCTAGATTTAACTGCACCATCCGGCTTTGACACAGAACAAAAATCTGAATTTGACTCAATGACCTTAACAATCACATTGACTTCCTGAGGATTGATATTTTTTATAGATGGCTGAGTTTGAAGAGCATTGATTTTTCTCATCAAATGTGGTATATCTCCAGTCTGAGTTCCAGTTTCTTTAGCAGTTTGGCTGGAGCCATAACTCTTGCCAGTTATTTCATGACATACTTTGGAAACTTTTTTCGTTTGTAATGGATACTTCAAAAACTTTTCTCTATTTCTCATACACTGGATGCTCCCCAGAAGGTCAGAGGTGCTTCCAATAAGCTCAGAGAGATATTCAGACATGTTCTGTAGGCTTGCCCAAGTGGTTGATTTACTACACACTTCACTAGATACAGGAACTTCGGTGCTACTCCTTCTAAGTCTACTAGCCTTCAGATCCTCACAGTTGACTGTCTGTGTACCTTGATTGCATTTACTTAAAAGCTTTTTACTTTCAGATGCTTCTTGTTCAGAGGAGTAAACTAATACAATTTCATTACATTGGCCAGAGTCATGGCCTAACTCTAATGTTCCATTAGAAACACCAACTCTTGAAGCTGACATGGATTCGAATGTGTCATTTCGCTGGGGTTTAGTGGAAATGTGTCCTTTTGAATCATCAGCACTACTCATTGTGCTGGAAAGTGTCTTGTGAATTGCATACGTGCTTAAATGGGAATTAAAAGGAGAGTTTTGGACATTCAAGCCATTATCCACACTACAACATCTTGCTATGCCACTGTCAGAGGTTTCAAGTGGAGAACTTTTTCTGGATATATTGATAGCACTTCCAAATGAGTAATTTTTCTGCTTGGTTTTGGGTGATTGATGTCCTTGTTTTGTGTGAACAAATGGGTTCACATCACTTGAAGAAAAATGAATAACGGGTTGTGGATTTTGATTGGATGCCACATCAAAAGATTTGGAAAGTTCTGTGTTATATTCAATTTCAGAAAAATTGTTATTTTCCAGAGGAACTGCATCACTATCTATTGACTGGACAGAATGACTTTTTTGTTTTCTTGCAGTAAGTATAATCTGCCTCTGCAATAGCAACTCGTGTTCAAGATCAGCATCTCTTGACTGCACTGGTCTTGTAACACATAATGAAACTGGGGTTTCCATTGGGACCTCTTTTTTAGAAATTATACCTGATCTTCCAACAGCAGGTTTGTTTTTAGTAATCTCTTCCAAGGATAAATTAGGACTTGAGTCTGTGGATGAACTTGGGGCTGTAAAATAGGCTTTTCTGTACTTCCTTGATTTGATTTTATGTTTCTCAACACTATTCCGGGAAAAGATTTGCCATTTACTTTCTTCACGTCCATTACTTTTTTCAGTGGGTTCAATGTCAACCCTTTGATGGTTAGGTGGACTTAAAATGAATGACTGAAGTGAGTATAAATGTCTGGGCTCACTTACATTTACTTCTCTTATGTTATATTCTACGCTTTCAATCCAATCAGTGAGTGTGCTTCCAAAATCCTTTTGGTCTTCATTATAAAGTATCTGTTCTTCTGACTGGCAACATGGATATATGTTTTTGCTCCTTACAGCTGTTTGGAAGACATGTGAGTGATTGTTATTCTGCTGATCTGATGAATGGCAGAACTTGTCTAAATTCTGACATGAGTCAGAAGACGAAGCTGATTGGTTTTCGTCTTCTAAGTTAGTCAATTTTCTTAATTCTACAGGTTTAAATTTATCACTGTAAGTGTTTGCATTCTGTTCACTGCAAAGTTGGTGCTGAGTTTGAAAAGCGTGGCCTTCTCCGACTTGTTCCAAAGAACATGATTGCTGTGTGTGCTTAACTGGTTGAGAATCAGTGAGTTGGGTTAAAGGGTTAAATAAGATTTCAGTCTTGCTTACAAATCCAATGTCTGACTTAGTAATAAGATGTTCAATTTTTTGTAATTTTTTGGGAAAATCACCTCCAAAATTTGCTTTGCTTGCCTTCACAAATTGAATGTTTTCTGTTTCTTTACTTATTTCTGAAAAACTATGGTCTTCCACTTCTTTTGAGAAATAAAAGCCACGTTGAGACTTCGCATTCTCACTTGACACATCTAACGAGAGGCTTTCTTCTGATGCATTTGAAGAGAGAGTGTTTTCACACTCTGAAATACTCACTGATGTATCTGTAGGATTAGTATTTGGATATTCAGTAATAGGCGATGTTTGTAATTTTTTTAGACAAATCTGATTATCTTTTGATATGTCAATACTGGCATCATGTTCAGAACATGATATTTCTTTAGTCTTTTGCACAGAAGTAGTCACAGATACCACAATGTCTTCATTTGTGGCAATGTTTTTACAAGAATCATATGCTGTTTGTTCCACAGATAAGACAATCGTTTCTTCTGGCAATTTTCTTTCAAAATCTTGTTCACTGGCTGTGTTTGAAATAAGTCCATCTAGTGTTTGATGTGAATCACTCATTTCTACCTTTATTTTATCTTTTCTCACATGTGGGCTTTTTTCTAAACACTCCCCATTCCCACGATCATCAATAAAACTTTCTAAATGAATGTCACAAGTGAGGGGTTCCTCTAGTGAGCAGCCTTCAGTTGTGATTACATACTTACAATGAATTGTCTTAATATCATGATCCATACTAGTTTCTGTGGATGATTCATTGTTCATTGTCCGTGGTTCATTATCTTTACCAACTTTCTCTTTCAGAGCCATTTGGAAATGATCTGTCACATTTTCTGATATCTTCTCATTTATTGTAAGGCAATTTATTTGCATTTGTTCGCCAATAAATTGACCTCTGTCCACATCATCAACAATCTTGTCTTCATTCATAGAATAGTTGGACACATTTAGTTGTTTTTCAGAGATTAGTGCAGATTTTTTTTCAGATACAAAACTCTTAGGTGCTGCACTATTCATCTGATTTTTGGAGATGTTATCAAATAATGCTGAATTAGTGTGTTTCTCAAATGTTCTGTTTTGGTAAGAATTATACAGATGGCCATAAGCCTCAGTTATAATTGATTCCATTTTGCCAGTTACATTATTGCTGACACTAAAACAGTGCTTAAACTGTGATTCTGTACTAATTTTTGGAATTTTTATATTGCTGTTTAGGACACCATCAGCATTTTTACTCCTTTTTCTGGAGTGTTTAATTTGTTTGCATGTTTCGTGTGCTACACCATCAGCCAGTTCCTCCATGATTTCTGAATTTAGAAGTATTTTGGGAACATCACTTACTAAAGCATCTCTTGGCGCAAGGCTGTTTGTTTGATCACTTAAACCTTGGTATTGTACTGAGGGTTTTTCATCATTCGAGATTTGGTTAACCTGTTCCAATCTTCTTTGTGCCTGTAGTGTTGTTTGGCTAGATAATATAACATCTGTTTTAAGATTGTTTTTAGATTGAACTTCTAGACAAGGTTCTGCTGTTAAGTGATGTTCATCCCAATTCTTGGCATCTTGGGCAGTTGTACAGTTTTGTTTGGTCCTAATATGATCTTTATCTGTTGGACAATCTGATGTAATCCCATCTTTAAGGATATTACTAGGGCTACAGTTAAAGTTGATCATCAGCCTATCAGCACCTTTTGCTGCCTCTTCTTCTAAAGGTAATGACCGATTTGGGCAACTGTTGTGATTGTTATTGTTTTGATTTGAAAATGACTCTTCTGAAAAAAATCGACTCTTACAATTATTTAACAACCCACTATTTTCTTGTAATGCCATACAGTGAGGTGTGGAGGAGCAGAATGTAGCATTAGAAGAAGTTGGATGATAAAAATATTCCAAGCTTTCCTTATTTTCAGATACTTTGTTATGTCCTTCATCAATTGCTGCATCCTTCAAAACATTCAAATTTTCACCTTGTGACCCATATAATATTTTGGACAGATCACAGTTGTTTTGGCTTTCAAAGCTTTCTTTCAGTGGATATGTGTCTGCGTTTCTGAAACCAGCAGCACTAGAATGTTTAGCCTCTAAAATATCCGGACAGATGGGTAACTTCTTTGAAAGTTGGGTTTCATTTAGTAATTTTTCCATGTCACCACATGTGCCCCAGAAAGCTTCAGTAGGCACTTCTATCGACTGATGTGATATGTTTGCAGTTGACTGTTGGTTGAATCGAAGAAAACCATGATGTACAGACTGACTTTGCTTTTGTTCTGAATTTGCATGTATGCTCTTCCCATCACCTTCCCCAAGTGAGTCCTTGGACATCACAGTGTCCTCACTCTCTGCTTCACTTGACTCATCTTGATGAAGCTGCTTTGTCAAAGCTGTGGCATAAGCTGATGAGAGGGAGTCCACAGAGAGAAGACTATCACAGTCTGAAGCCCCTTCAGCCCCTTCAGCAATGTTGTTCTCAACCCAATTAGTCACTGTTTGTTGAACTTTTACAAATCTCTTGTTTTGGTTTAACGTCTCAGTACTGTGCCAGGTTCTCTGCTTCTTAGTTGTTTTTAATGAGGTATGGTGATCCAAACCATCGCAAGACACTGATGATCTTATAGAGGAATTTATCTCTATAATATTTCCTTCTTTGGTTTTGCTTTCTTCCGCAACAACTTTTGGTTTCTTTGATGACTTTGTACTTTTACCACTTTGTAACCCTACAGGAGGCTTGCGGAATACCTTAGAAAAAGCAGTCTTTATTCCACTGCCAACTGATCGGGAAAGAGCCTTGCGGATGGCCTCCAAACCCTTATTTCTTTCCAGGGGTGAACTTTTTCCAGCCTTGGATGTGGATTTTTGTCTACTCAATTGCTTTATTATAGGTAAACCCTTCATCGTTTCTCTGCTATTAGAAGCATTTGTAATAATGGAGGGCATTTGAAGATTTTCTCTGTGATTACACGCTAGTTGTGCAGTCTTTTCCCCTGATGGCACATCTTCCTTCATTACAATTTTATTGGTTTCGGAGGACTCTGTTCCACTTAAATTCTCTTGTCTGATTTTTGAAGGCATGGTGTTTGCACGTGCTCTGGCTCTGTCTGGCAGATACTCATCAGATAACCATTTTTTGGGACTGCAGAGCGATAATGTGGAATCAGATGACCTGTTCCTCCTAAGAAAGTGGCTAGTAGAAAAAGACTACTTTTAATACACAATTATTTAATGTAGTAACAAATACATTATTAAAAACACAAACAGAACTTCTTTAATTGGAATAACTTACTGACCTGAAAATAGGAACAGGCTGAGGGTAAAGTCGAGAGAGAAGCTCTGCAGAAAAAGAGTGTCTTCGAAAAACCAGTGATTGTCCTCTGTGCTTTAAAGGATTTTCAGACACAGGGGATCCATTCATGCTGGCTGAAAATGTATTTTCTAGTCTCTGTAGCACTTGTTTTGCTTCTAGCAGGTGTCGTTTACGGGAAATTCTCTCCAGCTGGTAGTGAAGCCTTTTGCGACGAATACGGTTCTCGTTTCTTTTAAGTGCATGATGTTTCAGGAGCTCCTCCTGCACTACCCGTTTCCGATCACCCACAATCAGGGATGAACGTACAGCTTCGCTGTCCTGCTTATTAGGAGGCGTTTGAATAAAAACATCCAGTGAAGGCAAAGAAATAAGATCTGTCTGCACGGCAGACTCCAGAGTTCCTTTATTCTTTAAATCAGAAAGACGCTGCTTTTCCTGAAAGACCCACTGTTGGACTTAAAAAAAAAACAAAAAAAACAGAAATTTTAATATTAGATGCAATACAACACAGTTGACTAATTTAAGATCACATTACAATAAGAAAAGTCAACCTAACAGATTAACTAACAATCAACAGATTAAATTTACGCTAGCAAACAAAGACCTGAGTTTTCAAAAGCTTTTGGGTTGGTGTAACAGGGTGGGACCAAATGAGGACTGGAGACAGGATTTCTCACCAACAGGATTGGGCTTTATTCATTATTTCAAACATCTGTTGGCTCGTGGTGTAGCTTGTCAAAAGTCCCGCTCCTCTTTGCTAGATTTCTCTCTCTGCAGCTTGAGATGTTACAGCATATCAAGTCTGCACATGTTCATTAGTGAAGCTGCTTAAGGTGCATTAATTCTTCTAATCTAACTTCTAATCAAAGTTAAACTTCGACAGCTCTGTCTCCCTGTAGCACAGTTGCATTCAAAAGACATGCTATTTGTGTGGAGTTTGACGACGTTTGATTAGTGCAAGAAAACAAAGAAAACAAATCTGGTATTCCAAAAATATTAAGAATAAAAACAAAGTTAGTTTGTTCATTTCTTCTAAATTTCTGAGATGGAAATGCAAAGTGGAAAATAATCCATTCTCTGGGGAGCATTGTAAGGTGTTTATAGGACAATCCAGAGCCTGGATTATTTTCCACTTTGTTTGTACCATATTAAACAATTATTTACATTTAAAAAAAAATCTCCATACACACATCTAACAGAGTGATGGCCTCTGTAATAAATCAGTAAGAAAATACTGAATTCAAATCAACCATGGAAAGAGAGAGAACTAGAGAAGAAGATAGAAAGAGATAGAGATAATGAGAGACAATTTATTTATTGCTTCCAATCTTCAAATTTTTAAATGGAATCTTTTCTCAGAGACTGTTGGTGAATTTGAGTTTGTCTTCAAATAAATAATATTCTGTTATACATTATTGATATGTTCAGCAAATTATTTAGAGAACAAACTAACTAAAACGTAGCATCATCGATTGCATTAGAAATGGCCAACTGCACAATCCTCATGATTCTCTTGGAATAGGAAGTTTCCATTTTATCACAAAGGAAAAATCAGATGCCCTCATGTGCCTCCGTCTGAAATATTTCCGAAGGAGGAGTCACTAATCACTTTAAGAGCATGATCTCTGTCCAAGTCCTTTCAGACTTTGATTGAATTCTGGCCACTATTCTGTTTGCTTTATGGAGTGTCTTAAGTATTATTTTTATATGACTGGCAGTAAGTTAAGAGCAATAAATGATATTTTATATGATATTTTGACCTAGTTTTGTCTTTCTACACACTACATCTGACATCTTGGATCTTAAATTGGTCCCCGTTTCTTTAACACAGGGTAGCATCTTATTTTACAATTCATCAAGGGTCCATATGGTTTGCATTTGTTAATCAACGTTTTTTTTGTGTATTTATATGTTCTTTTAAGGGCTTAAAAAAATCATCATAACAAGTTATTATGTGCTTCACATCCAACCTAAAAAAAGATCTGAGGTAGGGTGCTTTGGTAAAAGAGAAATTTTATGTGCCTGTCCATATAAAGTCATACACATGATAGCCAAGTCAAGTACAGTCCTGATATGGCTGAAAGAAAACATTTTCCTTCTATTCTTGCTACTATTTACTCTTGTAGTACCAGTATGGTACAGTATGAATGGGATAGGTGGAAGGGTAGGTGGGTGTTTGGATGGGTGGGTGGATGAATATATACTTTATGGATCCCAAAGGGAAATTCAGGAGCAGTTCATTGGGTATTAATCTAGTGTCACATCCCAAACACCCATCTTCAAAAAAAAACACTTTTATCTCCTTATTAACTTTCTCCAACACATTATAACCTTTTTAAATCTCAACTTTTATATTGGTTAATCAAAACAGTAGATCCTCTGTTACTAATACATGTTCAATAGAACCTGTGGAATTAACAGAAGTCAAACACTAGGTTTGAAATAAAGTTTCCACTAAAGGTTTATTGCCTGCAACATTTGTAAGCTCAGTAATGCTCATTTTGCTTTATACTTTGCTGTATCTTGGTTATAGTCTTTGTCTCCATAATGTCATTGTCAGTAGTTCATGTCATTTTCTTTATTTGCATATGCTTATAGTCTCTCAACACATTGTTAGAATATATCAATTTGTCACTGCACAGTTTTTTAAGTAGACCATGGATAATTATACAGACATAAATTAACTGCTTTACGATTTTAAAATCTCTCCTTCTGGTTAGAGTGCTGCCTGTACTGAAATTGTGCGAACTGGTTGATGGTTTAAGGTCTTGAAGATGTATTTCGACTCTGTCATTGTACTGAGATACCAGAGTTAAGTGTATAAAAAAGTGAGTTTACAGCAATCAGGAGATTGTATAATAATCTTACAGGCTGACAGGCATGCAGAAAAAAAATCCTTTTCTATATTACTGTTTAATGTAACACATTAAAGAAGATAGTTTTTAAAAAGTAACATTTACCAGCTTTCATTATTATAAAGAACTGAAGTTCACATATTACTTAAACAGCACAATGTTCAATATAAACAAATTAAAGCACATACATTAAGCACTGCTAATAATTAGGTAAGATAACATTTATTTATTATTTATGTCTGTATAACTATCCATGCTGTACTTGAAACACTGCGCAGTAACTAATTAATAGATTTCAACAATGATGTGGTGAGAGACTGTAAGCATAGGCAAATAAAGAAAATTACATGAACTACTAAGATAAACAGCTGACTTCTTGGTTATGAACCAAAAATAACTATTTCAAAACAAAGCTATATTTTAGTTACTGCAATTTAAACCTGCAACAGTTAAAAATACTTTCAATTAACTAAATATACAGAATTGAATATACGTGGTACATGTGTCTAACTTAAAAAGGCAAAATGGATTCCATACTTTCAGTGCGTTGCTGTTGAAGACAAGCCTGCTCTTTTTCTAGGTCTTTTTCAGCACGTCTTTGTTCCTCTTGGATGTCCTCCCGTAGACAATTCACAAAGCGTTGATGCTTCTCCAGCATTTGTCTGGGTGCTAGTCGCTCATTCAAATCCTGACTACATTCTTCCTTTGGTCTGTTCATTAAAAATAACAATTACATATTATCCAATTAATAATACCAACCGCTTCAGTTTTTGAGATTAGCAATCAAACCAGACCTGCCTTCTCTGCTTCATTAAATACATTACACCTATATTTAGCATCGTTCAGTAACCAAGTAACCTGAAGGTAGTCCTGTAAATACAAACTAATGGATCTTCAGGGAGCTTGTTATCAAATTTAAAGTTTTATCTATCAACAAAAAGGATAGATATCACACACACACTATATAAAATATTTCATATATTTACCTTGAATAAGATGTAAGACAATGAAGCTCAGTGGAGCTACAAGGTGGATAATCTTCAATGGTCTATTGGGGGGAAAAATCACAATAAAGATATAGATACTGCATCATTAATGTCAAATTAATATGTAAAAAGTTAAATACTGACTAAAATTCTTTTGAATTATACATATGCAATGCATAAACACACACACACACACACACACACACACACACACACACACACAACCTGCTGGCCCAAAAATAGTTCACAAAAGTTTCTGCAATGTCACTACATTTATTTCTATTCAGGGTTAGATCATTTTTTTCTTGTGGGACATCACAAAGTCTTTTCCAGCACATCCCAAAAATTCTCAATGGGGTTCAGGTCTAGACTCTGTGTTGATTGTGTTAAAATGAGGTCTCATGCTCCATAAACAAATCCTTTACAATTTGATCCTTATATAACATCTTTTTTCATGACCACAGTATATGTCTTTCAACAGGTTATTTAACAAAAAAGAGGCTATGAACTGCATAGGTCAGGGTTAAATAGGAAGGTTCTTACCCATTTGCTTTGTCACTTTTTTTTGGCCAGGCAGTGTATAAAAATTGTACGTAAATCTGTAGGCTTAGCAGTTCATTAAACAATAAACATTAGACATTATTAAACACTCAGATGACATTTTGATGTAAATTAGTGTACTGTTTTATTTAACAAACAGGGATCTATAAAAGTTGGTCACCAAACATGTTTGTGGAAATTCATTCATTCATTCATTCATTCATTATCTTCCGCTTTTATCCTATATTATTTCCCCATGCCCATCCAGAAGAGAACGTGAGCTACTGTGCACATCCTTAACAAGTTTGGATTACACTAATTTACATTTAGACCATTAGACCTTTTCAAGAGTGGCTGACCAACAAAGAGCACATCAAGAGCAAAACTTTTTATAGTCTAAAAGTCACATAGGAACCCCAGTTATCATTTAAGCACCTAAAGGCCTTTCTCAGATTGGCTAGCTTCAAGAGTCCACTTAAAAGCAATGGTGTGCATGACAGGGTCAAAAGGGGAGGCTGCTGCTTTTAAAAACGAACATTGCTGCAGTTTAATAAAGATCAGGACAAGCCAGAACATTGTTATGTGGATGGGTAAGACTAAAATTCCAGCATACAAATACCGTTTGTGAAGCACAGTGTTGGCAGTATTTTAGTTGACAATACCATAGTTACATCTGGAACAGGACAACTTACGCCATTGATAAATCAATAAGTTCAAATTAAAGGAAAATTTCAGGAAAAAAATGTATTGCAAAAAAGAAATAGTATTCTAAAAATAATGTGTTACTGTAGCTTTATCTACTTTTATAACTTATACTTAAATAAATGAATCCGAATAGTGATCTGTACCCTTCTCCTTTCTCTGAGGATAGCTGCTTCTGCAGGATGGTTAAATCGAAACATGTGACCTCCACCCAGTGTGATTACTGCACCTACAATTGGCAAAAGGACATCAGTTTACTGGACCAAGATTCTCCCCATTTCGATTAGTTGTTTAAAATACATGTAAGAGTTTGAATTATTGCCTATTTACCTTGAGCAAGCCTACAGGGATCAGTGACTTTTCGGTCATTCACCATGCAGGCAACATGAGGGACAGGTCTGAGGGTCACAATTCCATTCTGGTTTTCAATTTCACAAAATAAACTCTCTAAAAGAAACAGTCATTAAAAAGACACAAGTTAGACACATAAGTTTTCTAGCGGTTTCTATTGTTTGACTGTAGACTAAAATATATTTTCAAAAAAAGCATAAAAAATATTCTGAGGCACACCATTATGCAGATCCCTTTTAAACTCATCCTTATTTCTGACGTCCTGAGGTTCAATTCTGGTGACACCTTCCTGTAACACACATGAAATTGATGTAAATAAACATAACTCAACTGTACCGAACATGTGCCAGCCCACATAATGCCATCTAATTATCACTCACACACAAATTATAAATGGTAAACAAGGACATTTTTTTAAAGTCTGCAGCAACCTTCCTGTGACATCCATATGACATAATAAGAATACACACAAACACAACTTTTATTAATGCACCTTAGTTTTACCTGAACTTGAGTCTAAGTCTTCTGTTTGTAATTATTTTAGCTGACCTTTTTACTACTGTTCTTATTTTTTGTATTAGTGTGATTGACACCCCCAAAACACTCTTGCAAAAATATTTGTAATATCAATGAGTTTTATCCTGGTTAAATTAAGGTTAGATAACAAAAACAAATAAATAAAACCCCACAGTTAAATCTCAAACTATGGTTTTGTGTCATTACACTGTGATTAAATGGAATGCTAGTAAGAATTATGATATGCTAATATGATATGCTTAAACTATATGGCCAAAATGGAAATCTTTCTAGTTTTTTATGGTTTAAATTGTCCCTTTGTATCCCTGAAAAGAGAAACCTTTTAAAATATTTTAAAGAAATAAACGACTTCAATTTTGTACCACCAGTTTGGCCCTAATTTGTTATAATATTACTAATATTACTATACACTACTATTATATTATTAGACCAAAACCCATTTACAATCTAATATTTTGTCACATCTTTACTGAAAAGAAACTAAAGTTATTGAAAGAAAATGTACAAATTTCTCCAGAGATGCTTTTAAACTATTGAACTTGTGGTTTATACACATTTTAGTGAATACGTGTTATTAAAAATGTCCCTATTGACTATAGGGAAAATGTTCATCAGTCTACATGCTTTTATGCATTTTTTTTTCATTATTTGATGGTGATATCTAAATATAAGTACCCATACTGATATTTACAGACAGAGAACAAAAGCAATGATTATTTCTTTACCCGGAGATGATACATAGTGACCGCTGTGCTCAAAACATCCGGCTCCAGAGAGATGAGGTGTGGTAGGAGTGAATTGATTTGAACTCCTGCTTTGTCCGTGTTTATGTCGACTCTATACTCTTGCAGTAGTGCATGTTTATCCTGCCAACTCTCTGACCAGTCTTTGGTGAGCTGCTCCACCTGGAGTGAGAGCAGAAATTGCATTAGTGTTGAAGCGAATATAAACGTCAGAGCATAATCAATGGACATGATACAGATAAACTGACCTTTAATTCATTCTGCAGCACAATGTCGGAAATACTGCCTTCTCGCTCATCACTCAGAGAAGGACTGGGGTTCCTCTGCTGCAAAAAAAAAAATTCAGTCATCATTTCTTATGGCAGCTTAGACTTAGCTATTTCTGTTTAATATTAGTACCATAGAGAAGTTCAGCAGCATGCTCTTTAGCCGATCAATTTCCTCACGAAGCTCCCTGATTAGCCTTACGTTGGCATCCTAAACAGAATGTATACAACATGTACAGATGTCATGTCCTAAATCACATATGCATATAACACTTTATTTTAATTATGCTATTCAAAGATAGTTATTATGTATAAATATGTAGTAATTATTCTATCAAGCACATCTGTCCTACATGATGTTTAGATTGGTAATGACCATAATGTCTGTATGTGCACAGTACATGAGCACTGAATCAAGTATTTAACTGCATGAGATTGTCCATAAATATCATGTATGTGACAAATAAATAATAAAATGATAATATTGACTTAACATTGACAAACCCTGATTTGTCAGTGGTGTCCATGTCAGTGTATATGATAGGCTTAATACAGAGCAAGTCACTAAATAAATCTTTAAAAGGCAACATTAACTAAAAATGATTTATTGTAATGAAAAACTTATTTAGTTGTTTTTTTAACAGCACATTATCCAATATAAAGCAATGGAATGTCATATTTTACAGTTGTCAATAATAGTACAAATACCTGAATGCCCTGACCAACAAATCAAATTAAAGTATTTTGATTAGTGTACTGCAAGCTGCATCATAGAACGAGAACAAACATCCATCCATTATCTTCCGCTTTATCCTCTAGTAGGGTCGCAGGGGGGGTTCCCCATGCCCATCCAGGGGAGAACGCCTTGGGCGATGGGTAGACACACCCAGGACAGGGCACCAATTCATTGCTGGGCACACACTCACTCACACAAACACACTCTATATGAGGCAATTTGGAGAATTCATTTGACTTGATCCATGTTTTTGGACTGTGGGAGGAAACCGGAGAACCCGGAGGAAACCCACGCTGACACGGTGAGAACATGGAAACTCCATCCAGATTGTGATTTGAACCGGGAATCCCTAGTGCTGAAAGGCGAACGTGATTACCACTAACCCACCCTGTAGCTTATGACACAAACATAATTATTTTAATAATGTTAACACACCTCATTGACTTTTGGTTTGTTTACAATATTCTTGGCATGTGCTGCGTAACGGAGGGTGCTGAGTGTCTCATTGTAGCTGCTATAAGATGGAGAAATTGCTGCAGAAAAAACAACAAAAGAAAAAATATATATATTAATGACAAAACTACTGTATATCTTTAAAAAATGCATAATTTGTTACTTCTTTCAGTGTAATGAATCAGTCATGTCTGATATCTAGTTATATCTGGGATCATAGATCATTGATTTCATTGATTGACATTGATTTCTAAATCAGATGGGTTTCTCTTATGCAAAAAAATGAGAAAACACCTGTAATTTTGGCTTTAATTGGCTAAATGTGTTGTGTTGTTTATCTGAGGTTGTATTTACCCAATTTTAAGACCTTCTTTGTATCAGATGATTTTTATTATGCTCTTATGTAAAAACAATAGAATTCAATGAGAGTGTACTTTCTTATAGGAATCCTACAAAATGGACTTTGCAACACTTTTTGTAACTTCAAATTAAAAACTTTATAGTAACTTACTTGCAATCATGATGGTTTTGGAATTTCCTCCAAGACTGTCTTTAAGAAGCCAAGTGAGGACAGAGTCTCTATAGGGGATGAAGGAGTGTCTGCGGCTGCTGTTCGACAGGGAGCTGGATGGACTGCCAGTGGTGCTGACCTCTCCTTCACTAAGCATGCTGTTAATGCTCTGACTGCTACTGCACATCTGAGAATTCTGGGCTAGAGTACAGTATTAAGCATGAAATACAATCAGAAAGCAAAAAACAAATGTGGAAAAGATAAACATACATTTGTCATACCAAGTGCAGAAATGACGATTCCCAGCGTGACTAGAGACCTGTTAATGTTGGCTCCTTCTGTAATCCGATCTTTGCAGTAATTAGGGTCTGCTCTTTCACTAATAGACATGAAACAGAAAGTGATTGTAGCATTCTCAAAGTATGCAATGTATTTCCTCTAGGGGGAAACCTTACCATAAAAACATTTGTTTAGAAAAGTATTATAGGGTGTTTAATTAAAAGTCTTAATACAATTTAGAAACCTCACCAACCTGCCAGCCAAGTCAACCAAGTTGATCTTGCTCACTATTTCAGATGGCAAGTTATTCTTCAAAGTGGCCTACAATGAAGCATGAACAATGTTATTGGCAGAGGCACATATCTTTATTTTTTATGTTTTAAGGAATTGTATAACAATGACCTGGGTGTACTGGATGCTGAAAATGGCATGGGATCGACTGCTGGCATCATGATTGTGTGTGGCGGCTGTAATGCGGTTAGAAATGCCTACTTTCAGCAGATCTGCAGCCTGCTTGTATTCCTCTACCACATGCTGAGAGAGCCCTGGAATGCAGCCAGTACAAAATAAATGATCATTACCTCACTTTCTTTTAAGATATGATGCATTTTCACTCTCTATAAAAATACTCAGACCTGGATTTGGACAATGTTTTACGGATAGATCAAGATTAACCATGTCATTTAATTAACATGAGCTGTCTTTCCTATTTAACACAGATACAAGGTGGAATATGAACACATTGACTGAATGTGTTCCACATTTTTTAAAGCCACAGGAAATGAAGTCATTTCCGTAGGTGCTCAGAGGTTCATCATGATACACACAATAACTGGAAGTTGAACACTGAACAAAAAAAGAAAGTAAAGGAATGGAAGACAAGTCAAAACACTTCCTTATTTCTGTACTTGTGCCTGCAAAATGCCTGCATATGTGCAAAAAGTCTTCATTGATGAAATACATAATGGTTACTTCTATCTTATATATTATTATAACATATACAGTATATATGTTTATTACTATTATTGTTACTGTATTTATACAGAACGTTTTTAAGCTCTATGACCCTCAATTTGATTTTCAGGCTTGAAAACAGCAAATTTAAATATTATGCAACTTTACAGTAATTTCCTCACAGGTTCCAGGTGTACTTTAATGCTTTTTCATTTACCATTTAAAGTGTTATGCAGCTGTTCAGTTTGTTCGGTTTCATTAACACTATGTGACAAGAACAATGAAGAACTACCTGAAAGAATGGAATTAATGTGCTATTTTGTTAGTAGGTTTTTATTTCCTTGATGTCATGTTTAGGGACAAGCATGTTAATATTCATCAGGTTTAAATCAAAATTAAAAAAGCACAAGATATATTTTCAGAAATTATTTGTCTAACGTAGAGCATTTTTTGGGCTTGTACTGCCTGGTACAGAGTGACCCAAAAATGGAAATAAATGTTTTGAGGGTGCATAAGGTTGGCGAAACAATGTCAATTGTTAAATGTCAACTATGAGATTATAACCATACCATAATCAAACCATAACCATAATCAAAACGGAAGGTGGCTCAATATTAGATTTTGCTTTTAGTTTTACATTACTTGTCTTTAATCCCAGTGGAAACTCTAATTTGCTCGAACACTTACCCTGCACATACGGGCCTTTTTCTGGATGTTCTCTCACACGCAAGGGGGGTGGCTTTTTCTGATCTGCCCCTCTAAGCAGATCACGCACTCGCTCATTATAGATCTCTAAAAAACTAATTAAAGCAACAACAAAAAAAAAACATAGAAACTCATGCCACTATTTATTAATGTTGAAACCAGGCACCAGGAGTGCACACTTACCTCACTTCAACCCTGCAATTCTGTTCATCACAAGAGTTCACAAGATTAGATTGGAAAAGTCCCTACAATTTTGAAAAGAAAAGTAAAAGTAAAATATATGGGGTTGCAGGTGCTTTATGTACAAGGCATACTTCCAGAAAACTTGGAATACTTTCTACGAATGCTGTAAAATTGTAACATTTGTAATTTATTAATTCACTTCAATAAACCTTTTTAACAGTAAAAATGCTTAGAAGATTCTCTTGTTTCAAATAAGTCAAACATTTCATTTGTTAAATATCAATAAATTTAGAAACTGATACCTGCAAAACACACACAAATAGGCAAGATGTCTGTGAAACATCTATATAATACTAAAGTTACACTGTTTTGAAACAATCCTCTACAAAGGTACCAGTTAAAGTTATCATGAATGGACAATCCATTAAAGGTTCACTTATAAGCAAAGATGTGTCATGGCTTCCCACTTTGGGCCAAACTTCATGAGAGAATTGTCAATTGTCTAATAGGAACATTTCTCAATGCTAGGATGCAAAGAATTTAGGACTTTTACCATCTAAAAATGGTAAGCTCATTATACGAAAAAAATTTAGAATGACATTTTCATTTAGTCATTTACCAGACGCTTTTATCTAAAGCGACTTACAAATGAGAAAACAACACATGTTAGTAGTTAAGGAGAAACCAGTTATACTGTAGTATGATGAAAAATGATAATTATCCCATTTGGCTTCTAGATTTTTTTTTTTTTTTCTCATAGCAAGTGCTTGTAGGTGAGATGTGTTTTTGAGATGTTTCTTAACACAAGTGATCTTTCTATTGACAAGGACAAGACAACAAACCACTGCTAAATGTGCATGACCACCAAGCTCCAAGCTTGTGTGCAACATGATTTATACCACCATAGACATAGCCACATGGGCTTGTAAGAAATTTGAAAATCATTGTTACGTAACATAGTTGGTCAATGCATCAAGATATGCAAAATAAAACCGAATTCCGCAAAGAGAAAGCCATATACAAATTATCTGCATAAACGCCAGAGAGTGTGTTGAGCCAGAATCCACTAAGATGGACTAAATGATAGTGAAAAAAGGGTTTTGTGGTTTGTGCTTTAGGAGCTTGTATGGTATTTTTAAAATACAAACCATTAAGAACAACCATTAAGATGACATATTTTCTAAGTACACACATGCATCCATTTCAGTTAGATAATACCAGGTTTTATTCTACTAAGTTACAACAGTATGGTTCAACATACATACATAGAATGAGTATGGTACTGGTTTGCATATCCAGATCAGCCACGAATTTAAAATGCACTGAAGCGAAGAACTTGATAAGTGTGACTATGGACTATTGAGCACCTTAGATATTGTATATAACAAGAATAAGCAAACAAGTTTATTGGTAATGCTGCTAAAATAGTATCTTCAATTCATAAATGATCAAAAGATTAAAAGAATTCAGAAAATGTCATATGACCCAGCGGTAAACTTTGTCCATCTCTTAACTTATTTTTAGTGTTGTATGCATTAGATTTTTAATGTCTTCAATATTAATTTATATACTTTAAATCATTACACATTTTGGTTGAAAAGTAAATCCACAAATTGCAGTATATTTTTAAGTATTTTTACAACAGGTTTTAAATTTTCTGTTAATTGAATACATGAGTTTCCACACACTTACTTGACAGATCCTAGGTGTCAATCCAACTGAATCCTACATAAGTGAAAACAAAGTTAAAGACAAATAAATACGAATAAAATTGAATAAATCAATTTGAAACAATTAAAACTGTAATTATCAAAACTTACTGGGGTGCCCATCATAGTATAAGTCTTCCCTGAGCCTGTCTGTCCATATGCAAACAGACAGACATTGTAGCCTTCTGATGCTCCTGCCAATACAGACATGCCAAGATCGTGGAAGACCTACACAAAGACACTAAATTTTATGTCCAATCCTAATAAACTCACATATTATAATAAAGTATCAAAACTTCAGATCAACTGAAACAATTGTGCATATCTCTCA
Source organism: Corydoras maculifer (assembly GCA_019802435.1). Lineage (NCBI taxonomy): Eukaryota > Metazoa > Chordata > Actinopteri > Siluriformes > Callichthyidae > Corydoras > Corydoras maculifer. Next base: position 5,532,952 of record JAFMOD010000299.1, on the reverse strand, counting down.
CAGAGACATGGATATTTGCAATTGTCTATTTAGGGAGGCAAGTATTTAAGAAACTGTTAAGATGCCCATTGATTGGCCATTTCTGTTTTAAGTAGCTGTGCCTTCAAAGTTGCTAAATGTCAAAAAAAAAAAAAAAAAAAAAAAAAAAATCATTAAATGGAATAGCCAGAAATTTCAAGCTCTTACAAAGTTATTTACCTCTTCTTTTGAACTTTAGGCAGTCAAAATATCATATGTAATTAATATACGGGTACCTTACCTTAAAAAAAATACTATAATATGTTTGATCTATGCTTATTATATTGCTGTACAACTTTTTGTAATGTTGAATACACATAATAAAAACACTCAGTTACACAGATTTACTGACAACAGAAAAGAGAGTTTTACTAGCTTACCGATGAAACATACCATATGGATCAAGGATCAAACTATATAAAAGACTATTAATTTTTTACCAATTAACACACATTTTGACAAAATGTCATGTGTATAGCTACTAATTATAAGACTAAACAGACTGTTTTCCTAGCAAAATTAAAGCATAAAATGTTTAAAACCTTATCCAACACACATTTAGTATACAGAAACTGAGAAAAGAAAGTGAATCCAAAATGAAAAAGAACTGAAATCTGTTGACTAAAATACTGCTTAGTGAAAATAGAGCTCAGACTTTACTTATTTAGTGTTACTCTCTCTCTCTCTCTCTCTCTCTTTCTCTGTCTCTCTCTCTTACACACACACACAAGAAAGTGGCAATGTCTTGCAGTAAAGTATTTTAGACTACAAAGAAAAACAAATAGTTTTAAGCATTTTACTATGAGAGCTACACGACAGTGCTAAAAAATTTTAAATATTACAAAGATGAATGGCTATTTAAGCATTAGAAAAATAATTTTGTCTACATTTTTTTATATAAAGATATGGGGGATAAAAAGATTAACAAAAACTCTTTTGCTGTATGGTTCTCATCCTGTACTCATACTTCCAGCCAGCACATTATAAACAAGCAAATGTAACACACCGATAGCCCGCACAATATGTTGAACAATATCACATGGGGGGGGGGGGGGGGGGGGGGGGGGGGGGGGGGGGGGGGGGGGGGGGGGGGGGGGGGGGGGGGGGGGGGGGGGGGGGGGGGGGGGGGGGGGGGGGGGGGAAAGTATTGACTCAGGGGGGCTGAATAATTTTGCACATCGCACTTTTCAGTTTTTTATTTGGAAAAAAATTGTTGATTCATGTATAACTTTCATTCCACTTCACAATTGTATACCACTTTGTGTTGGTCTTTCACATTAAATTCCAGTGAAATATATTTATGTTTGTGGTTGTAATGTGACAAAATATGGAAAAGTTCAAGGGGTATGAATACTTTTGCAACCCACTGTATATATATATATATATATATATATTATAGATTTGGAACCTGCAGGTGTAGGAGGGCCAGATTAGGAACAGTTCCAGCTTTAAAGGTCTGTGCTGCTTACAAAAGGTGTGACAGTTTTGGTAAATAGGATAAATCTGACCTCTGAAAAACCTTGTGAGTTATCATACACAAGCTACTATAAAAGCCTCAGTAATTCAGGTGTGTTGGACTGTAACTGGAATGGAATGAAATCTTTGTAGCTCAGCAGCATTAAGTCTCTTAGCAGACACTCTGAATAGAATTTAATTGGCATGCGGTCAGCAAGAATCAGTGGATCATTCATTTAAGTAGCTGAAGCTTAACTCCTTTGCCTTAAGAAATCAACAATGAGCTTGTTTGAGTGTTAAAGTGAAAACTGCACTTAACTGAGTCAGAGCAAGATTTTTGAGAATCTGACCAACCGAATGTTAAAAACCAAATTAAAACCAGTCATTAGCCAGACAGCCCTTTCACAGCATATAAAACCACTTACTGCAATAGAACACAATGTTATTAGTTTATGAACAACTGAATTTAATAATGAGGTAGAGGGTAGCATCATTATCATACATGACCAATAATTATAATCTGGTACTATTAGTCATCTAATGACCAACAAATCGTCTATTTCAATTTTTGCTAATTAAAAAGTAGTCGCAAAACGAAGAAAGGAATTTAAAAAATCTTTCAATGATTGAATAAATTAATTATGAAATACCATAAAATGAAATACCATGAACGTGGATTTAATAGATAAAAATATAAATTACTACTATAACTTTAGAGCTATTAATGTAAAAGTTCTTCCTAAACCAATACCAGAAATGTTGCTAGATGTCACAGCCAAAGTTTTCTGTTCATTTCTAAAATTAGTAAATCAAATCAAACTATAAAGTGTCTTGTACTATAAAAGGTCTCATTGACCAGTCTGTTTTCTATGCTCTCTGTAAAATTTTTAAAATAACAAGGTATTTAATAATATGTTGTAAGCAATTAATAATGTTCCAGGGTTACAATCAACCAGGAAACAATAAACCATCAGAAAACAGTAGCAACAACAGGAAACCCTTGTGCATTTGTCTGTGTTTGGGTGCATGTAGTTTTTATTGAAGGAGCAACATTTAAACTATTTCAAGCTTGGTAAAACTTCAGTTTCTTAATTTTCTCAACCTTTTATAAAAATGACATACATTCTTACATATTGTAAGCTTTGAAATAAGAATACCACTTACATTTAATAAAAGGAAAACATAAAAACTTTAGTCTAGGCATTCCAAAACACTAATTATGTATAATAGGTATCGAGTAAGGGCGTGTCTAAAAATGAGCTATGCAATACAAGATTAGATGGTCTGCAAGATATCAAATGTGAAGTCATTCAATAAGAAAACACCAAATATGCAAAGTTCTATTATCTCAATAAAGCAGTTTATAGAGCAGACTAAATGCTATGTATTACAACTAGAAAAAATAAAACACTTAAAACAAGATAATGAAAAAGGAATAGATCAAAGACAGAAGATAAAAAACTTTACTTTGAGACTAAAATCACTATCTACAAGCACAAGTAAAACAGGAATTTCCAACAAAGAAGAAAAGATAATATAAGTGGTAGACAGATGTAATCAGTCTATTACAGCAAAAAAACATGTAATCATCATCTGTGATGATGAACAAATTAGAGGAGTACATTAGATAAACATTGAGAAACCCCTTATTAGTGAAGTTAAACAACCTAGATCTGTCAAAACTAAGCAAAACACTCCAATTTTATAATACATTTAAAACAATTACTGCTGAATGCCATTTGCAAAGATAACTTTTTAAAAGTTTAATAATAATAATAATAAAGTATAGTTTATATAATAATAATAATTTATATAGTGCTTTTCAAGAACCCAAGGATGCTTCACAATCATATACAATAGCAATGCTATGTTTAAGCGACACATCTGTAACCCTGACCTAATTTTTCTGTTTTATTTTACAATTGTTAATCTAAATATGACAACACAATCAAAATCCAATTTATGCATAAAAGGAAGTTGTGTAGATTTGGAATATTTCCAAAGTACTGTTAAAATGCATTCCCTACTTTTTTATAAGTTCTTCTTTTGTAAACATTAATACAGTCCCTGATAATCAACCTGAAATTGAATGAGTGTCTGTATCTTAGACAATGTTTCTAAAATGTAAAAATAGTTAGGGTATTGGGGTATCACTCTGAAGGTTGACAGTTCAAATCCTAGGTCCACTGATGTTACCAATGTGGGTGCTTGAGCAGGACCCTTAAACCTTATTGCTTCAGGGAAGCTTTGGCCACTCTGTGCTCGCTTTGTAAGTGGCTTCACTGCCTGCAGCACACTCAAAAAATGTTGAGAAACAAAATAAGACTATAAGTTTATAGTAAAACTGCTCCCAATGATTAACACGAGGTCATAATATCATAAAAGGACCATAACAATATAAAAAGAGCATTTACCCATAGGCCTAATTTTTGCAAGCCAAACTTTGTAGCTGACAACATTCAAAAGACAAAGTTTTACAAAGCAGTATTGCAAAATATTCAGGCTTCATCATCTACAAATCAAGAGTCAGGGGAAATCACAGTGCAAAGAGGCTAAGGGTCGACATTGCTGGTAAAAGTGCATGTCTTGGTGGTTCTGTTTGAGAGACTGTTGAACACAGTAAGGCACACTGCCAGACTGTATTGAAAACATCGTTTGTGGCTTTAAAAAAATGAAACTTGAATCAATATGCAATAAAGAAGCCAAATATTAACTTTGCACAGAAACACTTAATTTTACACCACATTTTAATTTGTTTTTGATAAAAACAAACATCACATTCCAGATGTCAAAATATGAAAAAGACCATGCACATTGATATTGCTAAAAAAAACCCTGCAAAAGCTAGTTTGACTGCAATGTTAAGCAATGAAAGCCAGTTTTTAAATTCATCATGTGCCTGTTTTCAGGCGGCACGGTGGCTTAGTGGTTAGCACGTTGCCTCTCAGCGCTAGGGATTCCAGGTTCGAATCCCCATCTGGGTGGAGTTTCCATGTTCTCCCCGTGTCCGCGTGGGTTTCCTCCCACAGTCCAAAAACATGGATCAAGTCAATTGAGTTCTCCAAATTGCCCCATGTAGTGTGTGTGTGTGTATGTAAGTAAGTGTGTGCCCAGCGATAGGTTGGCGCCCTGTCCTGGGTGTATCTGCCCGGCGCCCGAGACGCTCTCCTCTGGATGGGCATGGGGAACCCCACCGCGACGCTAATAGAGGATAAAGCGGAAGATAATGAATGAATGAATGTGCCTGTTTTCAGTGTCTGCATCAACAAATTTGCTTCAGCTAACATCTGGTATAGGGGTGTGTCAGTGCCTATACCAAGGAATGATATGCATATGTGGAAATTCCATAGAGGAGAGGGCTTATATGTTTGTAATTTGGAAAGACAGTAGAATGTATTTGAGTTATGTATGTGTATGTGTATATATATATATATTTATATATATATAAGGCGGCCAATGGCTTAGTGGTTAGCACGTTCGCCTCTCAGCGCTAGGGATTCCCGGTTCGAATCCCCATCTGGGTGGAGTTTCCATGTTCTGCCCATGTCTGCGTGGGTTTCCTCCGGGTTCTCCGGTTTCCTCCCACAGTCCAAAAACATGGATCAATTTAATTGAATTCTCAAAATTGCCCCGTTTATAGTGTGTTTGTGTGAGTGAGTGTGTGCCCAGCGATGGATTGGTGCCCTGTCCTGGGTCTACCTGCCCAGCGCCCGAGACGTTCTCCCCTGGATGGGCATGGGGAACCCCACCGCGACCCTAATAGAGGATAAGCGGGAGATAATGAATGAATGAATATATATATATATATATATATATATATATATATATATATATATATATATATATATATATATATATGTCTTGTTCAGCAAGACCAAGCTCTCTTCATCTACAATTATCACAAAGTGGCTACATAGACATAAAATGCTTTTCTGGTCTGTCCAGATCGGTGACCTATTAGATATTTATGGAGGAAAATCTGAAAAAATTACATTACATTACATTAGGTCATTTTGCAGACCCTTTTATCCAAAGCAACTTACAGTTATCACATCCTAGTGGTTGAAGTCAGGACACAGGGCTGATACAGCACCCCTGGAGCAATAAGAATTATGGGTTTTGCCTAAGGAACCATATTGGTAACTTCAGTGGACCTGGGATTTGAACCCTCAACCTTCAGATTGAAAGCCAAATACCCTAACCACCACATTTATGTTTAAAAGAATGAGCAGGAAACCCACTTGCAAATCTATTGTTCCCAAACAATAACAATGTCTAATGAATAGAAAAGGTAATGTGATCTAGTGGTATACATAACTATGTCCCAAATTAATGTAATGTTTTGCAGATATTAATTTTTAAATTAGTTTAAATTGAAACATTCTTTAATGGAATTAAGTTTATTAGTATTTTTTTTAGTCATTTTGTCAAAGAAAAGTTTGATAAGTAAATAAAAAAACATTTAGGTTTTTAGTATGACCTTTTTACATTACTGTATTCTAACATTGTGTCTTTAAACAATTTAGTTAGGACAGAAAGGATTTGCTGAACAGCTGGCAAATTAAATAAACCATGAAACAAATAAAACAAATGTTAACTAGTTTCAATTCACTTGCTTACACATGGATGTTAAATTAGTTATTAAAATAGAGATCTCTATTTAAGAGAGATATAAATATTTTCAAACTTCCTTCAAATGAAGAGTTAAAGGTCTTGTTTATAACTGCATGTGAACCAAAGACACAGGAGAAGGAGGGACCCAAATAAAGTCAGGAAATGTGTGTGTGTGGGAGTGAGAAACTGGGGGAAGTTAACTGGCACAGTTTCAATTTGTGTCTAATCAGTCCTACTTTTCCAGATTTATGTAGGTCAAATCTGCATAGCTAAACCCCGAAATAAAATGGGAGGGGAGCATTTTCCAGTCAATACCTATTGCTGCAAATTGCCATCAAAATGAAGACTAAACCATGCATTTAAAAACAAAGTTGCATTGTCCTGTGAGGCAAATCTCAAGAGTAATGCACTTCCGCAGAATGGAACAGGATACAAAGCACCAGAGAGACTGAACATTATTAAGTTCCAACTTCTTAAGCTACAAGAATGTAATGTGTAAAATAAGCCACAGCCACAATCCAGAGATTCAGCACTGGGACATTTGATTGCCACACATTATTATGAAGGTAACGCATATGCATCCATGCATGTTATTCACCCCACTTTCGCATTCGCAGCACATCGGTTTTTCAGTTTGTAAACTAACTGTTTTTTGACTGCTGGCAAAATGTGGAAGCTGTGATTGCTATTTGCTGGCTTTAGTGTCTTAAAGTCATCCCCGTAGACCCAGTTGTTAGACTCCCTTCTATTAAGTTGCTCTAGTCATGAGGATAGTGGTACATTTACCACAACTACCATGTTAACAGTTTGCACGGGGGGGGGGGGGGGGGGGGGGGGGGGGGGGGGGGGGGGGGGGGGGGGGGGGGGGGGGGGGGGGGGGGGGGGGGGGGGGGGGGGGGGGGGGGGGGGGGGGGAGAGAGAGAGGGAGAGAGGGAGGTGGTGGATAAAGAACTGACTTCATATGGAAAAGAAAACCAGCATTGTGTCCCTGCTCTTTACTGATGACGTCCACACAGTGTAATCTGACTGTGAAAAATTTTTCACTTAAACAGCTGTTATGAACTGAGAGATTTGAAACTCCGCTTTCTTTCAGCCCAGAGAAACTCCATCTAGTTCTCCATTTGGTAATTAGCTTTTAACACTTATTTAATGGGTGTTATTTAATGATCCAATGCCAATTCTGAATTGTGGCTGCAACCCATCCTGGATTATAAAATGCTAACTTTTTATTTGCAAAAACATGCATTATTTTATCTATCATACACACATTTTATTGTGACCAACTTAGAGCACCTTAGAGTGTGATGTTCTGGTTCAACAGGGTGAGAACCATGGGCCTGAAATACAAAGGCAGGAGCATGGCAAAGCAGACACGAGCTAAACAGCTGGCCTACATTACATTTCTGTATTTTTCCCTCCCCCATGCCCTGGAAAAGCCCTTAACCTCTTCCTCCCTGTTTGCTCCAAAAGTATTTACAGATGTTTCATTTTTTTCTGTAATTTTATCTATGTTTTTAGCTGGCAAACTGTTCACTGTGGATTCTTGCTTTTCACCCTGTACTCGCAAAATCACAAGGATAGTCTCAAGCACTCTTAGCAACCTCATTAGGACTGCATTAGAAAATAACTATATAAAAAAACGCTATTGTTTTTTTTTTATTTTCTTTTATAGAAATGTTATTAACAAGGGGCGGCACGGTGGTTTAGTGGTTAGCACGTTTGTCTCTCAGCGCTAGGGATTCCCGTTTCGAATCCTCATCTGGGTGGAGTTCTCCCCGTGTCTGCATGGGTTTCCTCCGGGTTCTCTGGTTTCATCCCACAGTCCAAAAACATGGATCAAGTCATTTGAGATCTCCAAATTGCCCCATATAGAGTGTGTTTGTGTGAGTGAGTGTGTGCCCAGCAATAGATTGGCGCCCTGTCCTGCCCAGCGCCCGAGATGTTCTCCCCTGGATGGTCATGGGGAACCCGCCCATGACCCTAATAGAGGATAAAGCGGAAGATAATGTATTGATGGGTTATTAACAAGCCTACTTAAAAATATAATTTGTAATCTATTGTTAATTTAAGCCAAATTTATTGAGAAGTTAGATACAACTAATAATGTTACTTTTTTCTGATATCTGCATATAAGAGTATTCTGCTTGAGAACACTATAAATGGCAAATTGCATGAATAAAGCCACCAGTGGCGAATAAGCCATTTATTACAATTGTAATGTCATTTTTAAACTGCCCATTTTAAACTGCCCAGTTCTTCACCGCTCACAAATTCAGGAGACATAACTGGATGGAATTTAGAATTTAGACGCAATTTAAAAACATTAGTTTAAAAATAGTAAAAAATCTGGGATCTTATCCTGTTTGAACAACCAGAAGGTATTTGAAAGCAAATCTCCTTTCAGAGTCTTTTACAGTCACCAGCTATTTGAGCAAGCACACATCTTTAATTAGTCTAGAATCTGTGTGGCAGAATCTGCTCCTTCTGCGAGCAAAACTACACAAAGTGATCAGTGTCTCTTTCTGGCAAAGTCTTGGGTCACATGAAATGTGGAATGTCAGCATCAAGAATCTGCTGGAAGTTGACTTGGTAGAAAAAGAATGAGACATGAAGAGTCCAACAGACAGAGACAGAAGAGATAATGGGCAAGCTCACTAAAGTGGTTTAATAAGAAAACATGTATATATTGGAGCATGCATGATTTACTGATGTGCATGTTAGTAAAAGACGAATCTAATAATAGATTTCTCACAAGACATGTTTGTTGATGGAGCCTAGGGTGCAATGTTCTAAGCAAAAAAAATTATTAATGTATGTACTTAATTTACTTTAATGCTATTTTTTACCACCTAATGGAAGTGTTCTGGTTCCAAGTACCAGATGTGTACTAATTGTTTAATTTATTGTTAAATTTTAAAAACAGCCACTTCAATGTGCTTAGTGTTAAATGAAATAAGATTAGAATTTTGTCCATAAAAGGCAAAAGCCTCCGTATTCTGTTTTTCACCACTCATATATATATATATATATATATATATATATATATAGACTAGAACAGGAGGGATCCGAACCCACAACAGCTTTATTTGCCACATTAAAATAACTCCACCTGTTATTCCGATAATCTATGTTTTATTCGCTCTCCCCCACAGAATGGCTTATGTCTTTCTTATCTTCACCACTCATGGCCAACAGGAAGAGACAACTAATCATACAGATAACCTGTAGGTGCATCCCTGTATCTGACCTGAATTCTCAAATTTGTTCTCGTTTTTTAACTTGATCACGGCCTCCAGCCACATTTGCAGGCTGGGTACCATCATGGCTATGACCAATTCCCCACAAGCAGAAAAGGATAAAATCAGTGGCAGCAATCTACAGACAACTTGAAATTTAAATGTTTAGAGGGACAGATACAGATGGGTAATTCATAGGTTAATATATTTCCAGAAGTTAAGTCATTGGAGCATGGTGTGTTCTGAGCACATGTGGAAAGTTCATCTCAATAGTAGTAAAAAGTGATTGCCACTCATTTGTTTACCAGGGATTTTTCTTCAGTTATTTTGTTTTTATGCTCTCACATTAAGAGACTGTGGCTGATGTAAAGCATCACCACTTGGGACAGAATTGATCCCAGCCCTATGGCCAATGTGTCTGTAAAATTAAAGTGGAGAAAGTCAGAATAATGTAGAATTGTGCCACCATATATAGACTAGCTTTAAATTTGCAAAATGCCTGCTGATATTGTTTCATCTATTGGACCAAATCTGGCACTTCCCTTGTCATGAGATGAGATCAAGGACTGGAGACATGATTTTTGAAAAACCTATAATAATACCCAGCTGGCTCTAAGAACTCTCTTGACTTCCTATTTGGACTTGAGGCTAAATAGGTCACAATTCAGGCAGTGTTCTGTGTCTCCTGCCAACAGAAGTCTTATCGATTTGGAAACACACCTGCCCAGGCAGCATGTGGAACTGCAGATATTTTTCTTTCAACTGTCTAATTGCTTTTTTAACTTCTTGGATTGGTGATGAGCCCCACATTGGGCAGCATCAATGCTGGAACTGTTGTTAACTTCAGTTTACAGATTATAATCCTGAATTTTGGGGTTAAATATGTCAAACGACTTCATTTGTCACAATAAAATGACTAAACAAGCTCCTCAGTATTATACAGGCACATGCCTGTCTCTCTCCATTATTCAACTGCTCATGCTTCTTTTGCCTCCACTTCTTACTGCCAAAAGAAAGATGAACTACCTACCAAGAAGTAAATCTAAAAATACCTCTTACAACATTGTATGAACTATAATCATTTCAAGATTCGGCACTCAGACCACACACACAGAAAACTCCCACTGTTCTAAGATCTATGAAAAATGTTATTTTTGCCAAAAATCACCCAAAGTAAGGACCATTAAGACACCCATAATATATCTATGATGACCTGCAATGTGGAACCACATCTTCTTTGATTTAATTCCACAAAAGCTCTTCTTCTCAAAAGGACTTAGTACTTTAAAATATAAAGTAAAACATAAAAATTCCAAAATCTTGTGGATAAACTTCTCAGAAGACTGGAAGCTGTGCTCCAAAGGGATTTCATTGGAATCTGTACATACTTTTGTTGTGTGCATCTTTATACATTCCTGGCATCCACATATGTAATTAAGAAAAAGAAGCTCACCTCCTCCTGTGATGCATAGTTCGGTGCTTCATGATTAACAGACCAATAACAATAATCAAAGCCAAACTCCAAGAGCTTTTCTCTGGAGTCCCCTGCAGCCTCTGCATGACCGCCTAGACGTGAATCCAGCTGTAAAGTGAGAGAGAGAGATACACATACAGAGAAACAAGAGCAAAAGTGAAATATACTTTTTTAATACCAAAATTTAAATGACAAAAAAGAAATTATGTAATTTATGGGACTAGCTAGAGAGAATGTTATTTCAACCTAAATTTTAAACTTGTGTGTAATCTGTAAGTGTTGTTGCCATATATATTTGATTTCTTAAACTAAATATTAATGGCAACAACACTTACAGATTACACACAATTACAATTAAATGCATAGCCAGTTTCATGACTCATGTGCTATTAAAAGTTTGATAGATAAATTTCTGGGTCTGATCCAGTGCTGACATGTAGGAAAACTGGTTTAACGGAACATTTATGTACTGTCAACATTAAGCAGGTAAAGACATCACTGCAAACACAAATAATGCTCAGCATGTTACACAGATCTGACATGCATCAGTGACTTGTGCATTGACGCTTGTGTATATGATATATGATGCTGAGCAATTTTATGCCAAGACAGCAAGCAAAGAACTGTGCAAAAACACAGCATGTATCACACATGGCAACGCTGTGTTTTTAGACACAAGGCAGCACTTTCTTGGCTTTGTACTTAGCAAATGATCTCACTGCTATACTTCATTCTATAGTTTTATTAACAGAACCAAAGTTGTTAAAGCATGATCCAATTTTTTACAATTTGACTTTGGGCAAAAACATTCTTTTCTCCAGCACTTTTTCAACAATAATTAATACTGCAAATGATTGCAGGACAAATTTATAAGGCAGAATGAATATAAATAACTAACACACAAGGAATAACTGCTTTATATGGCTTTCCCATAAATCTGACATGGAACCAGCCAAATTCTGTTGGAATAATAAATGGAAACACAATCAGCATTCTTTTCCGAAAGTGATTTTATATACTGGTTGGACTACTTACTACAAGTAATTAATATAAATAATAGTAAAACATTTGTTTGTTCAGAAATAAGACATATATATTATTTTGCATTACAGTATAAATACTTCATGGGAAAAAATAGTTTTAATGTCTACCTTTAATTAATTTTATCAAGGTTTGTTACGGTGGTCGATAACAAAACATGGAAAGAAAACACCATCAAAGTCTAAAACACACCAGCAAAATTTAAAGATACCATAAAAATTCAAAACATAACAAAAGACAAACCAAACAGCAAACAGTGGCAAAAGCCAAAACACATCAAGAAAAGCTGAGAAAAAAAAAAGTGAAAGCTAAAAAAATGAAACATACACAAAAAATAAAACAGCAAAAATCAAAACACATCAAAATTAAAAACACATCAATGAAAAACAGCCAAAGCCAAACACACCAGTCAAAAAAGCCACAACAGATTCAGATTTCAATTCAGATCGTTTTTTTTATAATTATTTATTTGGTTGCATAAATGGTCTCTTAGGTATGTTTCCGTGCTAAATATAAATATACTACACTTTATTAATGTTTGCGATAAAGTATTAAGGTGATCTCTAATGACATTGTATTACTCATGTGGGCTGCAAAGTGTGGTAGTGTAAAAAACTAATGAACTGAACATAAACTTTACACCTTTGGATATTCACCATCAATAGAAACACTGGACAGCAACAGTGTGCATGGCAGGGTTTCAAGAAGAAAGCTGCTGCCCATCTGCAGTTTGCTAGCAACATATACAAGCTAGATGGCCAGTGGAACAGTCATGTGTGGATATATAAGACCAAAATAGATCTTTCTGTTTAAATAAGAAGCGTTTAAATAAAATGACACACCCACTACATTCCAGCATAAAAAAAATCATCTCAGGTGTGAGACAGGTGGTGAAAGTATTATAGTATGAGACTGGCCAGGACGAACAGAAAATGCCAGAACATCTGTCTGTGAGATGCACATTAAAAGAACATGGGAAATGCAGCAAAAAAAAAACCAAAGTACACAAGTAATTCTACCTAACAATGCTGGAAAAAAATAGTTTATAATAGTCAGGTAAAGTTGATTTTTGATTTTGCTGCTGTGTTTTTGCACTACAAAGATCACTGTTCCTTGTGATCACTAAACATTGGGGTAACTTTCAGTTGGCTCCAAGTAAGATAACTGAAGCCAAAGAGCTTTGCTCCAAACATAACATGGTTCACCACAGTAAAAAATATATCTTGTGGGCAGTTTAACAAGTCACCCCAAATAAATGACCAGTAAATGTCTTACTAAAACCAAGAAATAAGTATATAAGACTGAAATTACTGATTTCTTTGGGACTTTTACAGTAAAGGAAGCAGAAGTGGCAGTGAATAATATAGTGTATGCCAACATAAAGGTTTGTACTGTGCAAAAAAAAAATTGATCTTGTATTTTCTAAATATGTTACAAAAAATGCAGTTATCATAACCTCATATTATTAATTATGTTTTTTATTGCTTACATATTTTTTACACAAATTGTAATCTCATACTAATACAATTGTATTTACCATTGTAACAGCCATAAAATCTGTCTTGTAAAGATATCTAGATGCCTAAATGTTTTGCATATTGCTGGTCTATTTTAAGAGTTAAGTAGTTATTACTTACATACAGTAAATTATATAGATAAAAGTATTGAGATGCACCCTATGATCATTTATTTTGGGTTTCATTGAGTCCAATGCCACATGAATATCAAGCATAAACGTGCATTGTGAACTCCAATACATCTAACTTTGTGGGAACAGTTTAGCAAAGTCTTTGACTATGATTCAGTGCACAAAGCAAGGGTCATAAAAGCATGGTTTGGCAAATTCGGTTTAAAAACTCATAGAAATGTATGCCCTTTTTCATCACTGTTAACCTCACAAAATCACTACTGGATAAATGGGAAATAACGTTCACTCTCAGGAGGCTGTGAAAGCTGTTACAGCTGCAAAGAGGAACAAACTCAGAATGACATGCTATAAAAGTATATATATTTATCTTTTCAAGATCACCTCTTGGAATAAATGAATGCCAAAGGTATTTCTTTCCTTTCATTTCCTATTTTTCTTTCCAGATTTACACAAGGTGACAAGATGCAGGATAAATCGTCAATTGAACCCACTTAGGATTTAAATATTACAGAACACAGGAATGGTTTTGTATTGCATACTGACTGCAAAAGCTGAAATTTGATTTATAATTTTCATTACAATAAATATCAACAGCAGAGCAACTAATTAATCACATGTGCCTAATTTATTAAACACAAATTAGTCCTTAATGAATAAATTATAGACAGTGATCTTAGAGGATGGACCATATCGCTAATTCATGGGTGTGGCAAATGGTTTTAAAAGAATCTGAAGAAAATTAATGACCCAGTGATGAATTGGCATTATTTCCTGGGTGCATCAGCCCAGTGCCCAAAATGGTCTTCCCTGTATGTAGATGGAAAACCCTCCCGTGACCCTAGTCCCTAGTATAGGATTAGGTGGAAGATAACGAGATGGAAAAATAAAATAAAACAGTTTTTCTGTTTAACAATCCTACAGAAAAACCACAGTTTGTAAACATTTTTTATCCAGTAAATAGTTTAATAGGCGGCACGGTACCCTTAGTGGTTAGTACGTTCGCCTCTCAGGGCTAGGGATTCCCGGTTAGAATCCCCATCTGGGTGGAGTTTCCATGTTCTCCCCGTGTCCACGTGGGTTTCCTCCGGGTTCTCCGGTTTCCTCCCACAGTCCAAAAACATGGATCAATTCAATTAAATTCTCCAAATTGCCCCAAATAGAGTGTGAAGGCGTGCGTGTCTGTGTGAGTGAGTGTGTGCCCAGCGATGGATTAGCGCCCTGATCCTGGGTCTATCTGCCCAGCACCCAAAACATTTCTCCCCTGGATGAGCATGGGGAACCCCACCACGACCCTAATAGAGGACAAAGCGGAAGATAATGAATGAATGAATCAATGAATAAATAGTTTAATAGCTGTAGTTTAACTCCTGCATCATTTTATTAAAGGCCTGAAGTTTTGGGAAATCACAATGTTCTTTCTTCTTTCTATAATGCTTATGTTTTGGGACTGAATGGGTAATTCTAAAATTCTCAGTTTGGGTCTGGTAAACATTTATTCTATTTTACAATTTTCAAAACTGTCCTGGCATCTCGAACTGTGCACCACAGTCCTGACTTCACTACATCTTCATGCCAGTCCATTGATTTGATTTCGGTTTGTTTCCTGCAAATAAGCAATTCTGTCCAACAGTTTCTTAGTCTTCAAGATCTATCAATTGGAGTCTACATTTTTACTACTAACTTTACTCAAATACATAACTTCTAGAAAATGTCATTGTTTAAAGATAGGGCATTTTTGAAACTATATATTCAGTCAGGAATATTTTACTCCACTGTATTCATTACACAGCGAGTCTACTCACAAATGTTATCATATAGTAAATTCAAAACTACTATGTAGTAGCACTTACCTTTATATTTCTTACTCTCACAGTTTTGTCCTCCACCTGCACGACTAGCCTGCCTCCATCGGCACCCTCCCTACAGAATGACATAAAATACTCATAACTAATAGAAATTAACAATATCAAACAAATTTCATTGTTTAATCTCAGGCAGCTAAATCTCAGCTGCTGGGAGAGAAAGTCATAACATGAACTGTTAAGTGGTTTTAAGTCAGCTGTTCTCAGTGTTCACTCATTGCTATGATACGATTGCAGAAGGTTAAATGGTTACAGAATATTTTACAGTCTATTTTTACTCCAAAAGGCAATGGTAATCCAAATTCATTTTAAGTGCACACTCTCTGAACGTATAGCTTATCCTATTTACACAGGCACATACGTTAAAACAGTGAGAGGTTGCCACATTGTGGAAAACAATACTCATTTGCTCTCCATCACAGCGATGAGCTTTCGATGAGCTGAGCCTTTGAGAAAAAGCAGACTAGGGAGTATAAAACAGGAAAAAGCAAAGAAGAGTAAGAACAGCTGTGTGCACATCAGCTGCTGGTGTGCTGACTGATGCAAGAGACTGAAATTTGAAGCCAGTCCAAGTTGAGAATCTGAACATAAGAAGGAAAATTGGAATTTATTTTGGGACCATAAGGTCCATAACTTGACTACGATCACCCCAGGTCTCCAAACCTGAAGATATTTACCCTCTGCGTTTTCTTTTTTTCCTATGGAATACTTTACCTTTAGTTTCAGCAGTTTAGCACTTTCAGTAGATTTTTTGTTTATTGATTGCCTCTGGGGCAGTACCCTCTAAGGCATTTTAATTTGCCGCTTGGAACAAACATGTACATTCTTGGCATAAAAAGTACAAATGATTACCATAAATGACCAATAAAAAACTTAAGGGGGTACATAAGTTAAAGGTGTAGCTCCTGAGACAGAAATTGATGGTCTTTTATGGCCATATTTTTGACAGCATAAAAAAAAACAAATCTTTTAAACTTCATTAAATGAAACACTGTCTGCTATAAAATATTTCAAATCTAATTTACTTTTTAATTCTTCTTTTTTCTAAACTACTTTCCCAAAATCTGGATCATCATAATAAGCCTAAAATTCACACAGTAATAATGAGGTATGCTCTGCCCTAGAATTAAACCCTGGATCTTCTAGTTTAGGAACGTCCCTTGCAACCAACATGGCTGTGCCACTATGCCAAAAATAACATTAAAAATATTTTGGTTAGTTTGGTTAGCTTTACTTAATGTCCTGACCCGAACTAATACTGTTGGGTTGAACTAAAACATTGATCGTGAGCATCTGACTGACAGGTCTACTGATCAGATGTACCAGATATATCTTAATAATTAAATTAAGCTCGGTCCATTCTTTTTACAGTTTTCTAGCCCCTTTAGAAATGCACAGACTTTCTACTATTTATGCAGAAATTGCATTGCCTTTTTGTAGTCTTACTTGTGCAAATGTGTTTACAAGTTTAATAAATGTTAAAGTAAATGAATAAAATGCACAGTATACTTTCCTTTCATTTGAAAATTATTTGAAAAATAAATGAGGAACGGTAAAAGTGTCACTGAATAATGGACCAATTGTTATCTTCACAAAAAATGAGGAATCCTCATTTGCATAACAGAAACAGTAAGATCATCAAAGGTCATCTTTATTATACCATGTTGTAATTTCAAATGTAAGAAGATCAGATGAATAGAAAGGCTATATATGTAGGCTGATATAAACCTGCTGCTTATTAATTGAAATTATTTTATTTATTCACTAAGGAAGCCCTAGATTAGTTTAAAGAACTCATGGAAGATTTCTGGACCCCACTTTGAGAACCAATGGAAAGCATAATTTGCCACAGCTAACCATCCCGAGTAAGAAGTCTGAAGGCAACATCCTGTTGTAATTTAGCCCATGCGGGTGGGTGGAGCCATCACATACATTGACTTTAACAGAGTCATTAAAGAGCTTAAGAAAAAAACACATTTTACACCAGTTATTAAAACACTATACATCCATGACACAAGTGGGTTACAAACACGGTATGCCATATTAAAGAATTCTGGTTTTGCTTAAAAATTTAAAGAAAAATAGAAGAACTGCAGCTCACAGCCTGATGAAAACAGGCACAACAAAACAATAAAACATCTTAAACTGTATTCTGCCTCTGAAATGATACATTACATTCATATAAAACTATTTAATTAATGTAAACTAAACATTAAAATATTAATTTCAGCTAATCGTTGATTTCCAGAGCTTTGTGTGCTTGATCTTTGTGTTAAAACGTGATTTTTAGCTCTTTTGATATAAAAGAATAACAGTTCAAAGAGGGAAACAAAGTTTCCAAACTTTAAACGCTGGATTAAAGCCCAGGTTATCCTTATTTCCAGTCGCAACTTTTTAAAATAAGTAAGCTGACTTTTTCTATTCAACTTTACACTTTTTAAATAGATGTGAACTCAGTAGAATAAGTGTGGGTTCTGTTGGAGCGAGTTGTGTCGAGTGTTGTGCCGCCTGTCATGCGGCGACGCTCCAACCCCCACACCAACAACAAAGATTCATTAATGGATTTTTAATACCACTATCTAAAGCCGCAGTCGTGAGTTTAACAGTTTAAACTGGAATAAAGGCTCTCTCTCTCTTTCGCTTACCTTGTGTTTAAGGGTCGGACCCGGATCGCAACTTTCACGTTTGCCATTACGGCTGCAGTCTGGACGGAGGGACTGACTGACCCGGAACCGACTTCAAATCCATATAAAGCGACTGCAAATTGTTTAATATGTTGTTCATTCCGATTAGCTGCAGAGAAGCAACAGCCAGATGTGTAAAGCACGCCGTCTCATTGTGCCCAGCACAGCCCAGCCCAGCACAGCAGGACGCAGCACAGCCGGAGAACTCCCCAAGAACTGAGGGAGGGACTGAGGCTGCGTCTCAAATCAGAACACTATCACCAAAACAAGCTCTCTCGCTCTCTCTCTCTCTCTCTCTCTCTCTATATATATATATATTTTTTTTTTTTAAAACCACCGTATGTCTTGTTAAAGTACTTTATCCTAAATTAGTTCTGCTTGTGGGGGCGGAGGGTGGCTTAGTGGTTAGCACGTTCGCCTCTCAGCACTAAGGATTCTCAGCTCAAATCCCAATCTGGGTGGAGTTTCAATGTTCTCCCCGTGTCCGTGTGGGTTTCCTCCGGGTTCTCCGGTTTACATTTACATTTGGTCATTTAGTACACGGTTTTATCCAAAGCGACTTACAAGGTGAGCACAGGTTTAATTACAACATCCCTGGAGAAATGAGGGTTAAGGGCCTTACTCAAGGACCCACATTGGTAACTTAATTGGACCTGGGATTCGAACACCCAACCTTCAGATTGATAGCCCAACGCCATAACCACTGAGCTACCACGCCAAAAACAGTCCAAAAACATGTATCAAGGTCAACCAACGTCTCCAAAATTGCCCCATATAGAGTGTGTTTGTGTGAGTGAGTGAGAGTGTGCCCAGTGATAGATTGGTGTCCTGTCCTGGGTGTATCTGCCCAGCGCCCGAAACGTTCTCCCCTGAATGGGTATGGGGAACCCCACCGCAACCCTAGTAGAGGATAAAGCATAAGGTAATGGATGGATGGATGGATAGTTAATTAATTGGTATTTTTTTAATTGATTCATATGTTGTCACACAACATACAATCAGTAAACACAAATGCTAAACAAGCAAAATATTTAAAAAAAATTATTTAAAAAAAAAAACAAAACCTTTTTTAAAAACCACCGCTATATCATTTTAAATTACTTTATCCTAAATTAATTCTGCTTGTGAAGTATAAAAATTTTGTAGAAAATGGGCAATTTATCCATAGAAAATAAAATTAATTACCACTAATTAGTTCATTTAAAATCCTTTATATAAAAATCTCTCAAAGTTATAAAAAAGTTACATCTATTAACATGCTGCACAAAACATGAAAATTTTTTAATTAAAAAGTATGCTTTTCCACAAAATTAAAAATAACAAAACAAAACATTCAGTTTCCTTGCTCTTGGACTATTTTAGAAACCTTAAATATCTTTAAATATTTCTGCTCTCCTTAAAAATGTTTGTCTCAAAATCATACAAATTTAAATTATTTTGAAAAAAACATATCACCGGGCCATTTATAATAATAATAGATCAATGTAAAATGATCTCACAGGCCAGATATAATTGTATTACAGGCCAGATAAGTTTGAGTTTGAAACCTATATGCTGGTCTTGTGTGATTGTCTCACTGTGCAAAATAAACTCCATAAAGACATGGCTAGTTGATGTTGGTGTCAAGGAACTCGGCATCAATGCCCCACACAGCAATTCAAATGCTGTTCATTGTTCATTTAGTAAGTCAGTTATTATAATGAGTGAAGCTAGTGTCTATTACTGAAGTCACAGCAGTGCATTACAGGAGGAAAAACACCATAAACAGCCTTCAGTCAAAGGCTGAATAGACAATTTACAACTTGGTACAATTTCCAATTTATCTGACTCAAGTTGTTGGATTGTAGAAGGGACAGAAGCCACACAGACAGGAAAGAACCTAGTCATCTGTGTATATATGTATCTATCCATCTATATAGATAGACATACACATTATATATATATACTGTATATATACACATACACACACGCACGCATATACATTGCCCATTCTTCTTTGCGGTACCTTTGAAGCTCCATCAGGTTGGATGGGAGAAGTCTGTGCACAGCCATTTTCAGATCTCTCCAGAGATGTTCAATCGGATTCAAGTCTGGGCTCTGACTGGAAGACTTCAGTCATCCGGACAACAAACTCTTCACTCTGTTGCCATCAGGATGACGTTTTCGTGTCCTGAAGGCAAACACAGAGAGGATGAGGAGGAGCTTCTTCCCAACGGCGATTCGGACCCTGAACCAGGACTAAAAGGACATTAACTTGAACCTGTAACACTGCACTGCAATATTTGCACAAAAAGCACAACCCACTTTATAATTCCATTGCACATTGTAAATACATAGTTAAATTTTATTTTATCTTATTTTCATCATATTCTGTCCTATTTTTCTTATTCTTATCCTTTTAAACAAATTTTATTTTCTGTGAAGAGGTCAAAAAAGAATTTCACTGCTGGCTGTACCATGTATAACCATGTATGTGACCAATAAACCTGATTCTGGTTCTGGCTGGGCCACTCCAGAACATTCACAGAGTGGTCCTGAAGCCACGCCTTTGAGATCTTGGCTGTGTGCTTCGGGTCGTTGTCCTGCTGAAAAATGAACCGTCGCCCCAGCCTGAGGTCAAGAGCGTTCTGGAGCAAGTTTTTATCCAGGAGGTCTCTGTACATTGCTGCATTCATCTTTCCCTCTATCCTGACTAGTCTGCCAGTTCCTGCTGCTGAAAAACATCCCCATAGCATGATGCGGCCACAACCATGCCAGAGAATTTTGTTTTCCATGGTTTGAGAGTCCTTCATGTGCCTTTTGGCAAATTCCAAACGGGCTGCCTTGTGCCTTTTACTAAGCAGTGGCTTTTGCCTGGCCACTCTGCCATACAGACCTGATTGGTGGATTGCTGCAGAGATGGAGCTCTGACAGAGTAACCATCGGGTTCTTGGTCACCTCCCTGACCAAGGCCCTTCTCCCCCAATCGCTCAATTTAGACGGCCGGCCAGCTCTAGGAGTCCTGGTGGTTCCAAACTTCTTCCATTTATGAACGATGGAGGCCACTGTGCTCATTGGGACCTTCAAAGCAGCAGAAATTTTTCTGTATCCTTCCCCAGATTTGTGCCTCGAGGCAATTCCTTTGACCAGCTCTAGGAAGAGTCCTGGTGGTTCCAAACTTCTTCCATTTACAAATGATGAAGGCCACTCTGCTCATTGGGACCTTCAAAGCAGCAGAAACTTTTCCTTCCCCAGATTTGTGCTTCGAGACAATTTTGTCTCGGAGGTCTACAGACAATTCCTTTGACTTCATGCTTCGTGTTTGCCCTCTGACATGCAGTCAACTGTGGGACCTTATATAGACAGGTGTGCGCCTTTCCAAATCATGTCCAATCAACTGGATTTACCACAGGTGGACTCCATTTAAGCTGTAGAAACATCTCAAGGATGATCAGTGGAAACAGGATGCACCTGAGCTCAATTTTGAGCTGCATGGCGAAGGTTGTGAATACTTATGTAAATGTGATTTCTTAGTTTTTTATTTTTAATAAATTTTCAAAATCTTTTAAGAAAATTTTTTTCACATGGTCATAATGGGGTATTTTGTGTAGAATTTTAAGGACAGAGACTAATGTAATACAATTTGGAATAAGGCTGTAACGTAAGAAAATGTGGAAAAAGTAAGCGCTGTGAATACTTTCCGGATGCACTGTATATGGCACAGGGTTGGCCAGCAATGAGGGTTAAGGGATTTAAATCCACAACCTTCAGCTTGATAGCCCAACACCCTAACCACTGAGCTATCCTGCCCATGAGAAAATATAGTACATATATAGGTCAACTTTCAACATATCTACGAATATGTTGCAAAACAATAAGGTCTCTGGAGAGCAATGTGCAGTTTTTGCATTTAAAGTACTTAGCAATAATAGCAAGCTTTGTCGACTGAAATGCTGAAGAGTAGCACAGAGAAATGTCAAGAGCAGTGAAGCATGGATTCATTATCATTGAAAGAGCGTTGTTGATTGTCAATTAGCATCCTCCCTCCTGAATGTCATTATGACATTTTTTGGTAGAATTACCAAACACAACACAATTACAAATATACTAAATTATACTAAATACAAAATAATACTAATACAAAAATCCTTATTCGCTTAGCTTTTTGCCACAGGGATTTCTGTAAAAAAAAAATTTTTTTAGGAAAACTCCAGCTTCAAGTCTTGATTCAAGTCTTTATGTTTAACAGTTTTTTTTTTGTTTTTTCAAGCTCTATTAAGTAAATATGCATTTCTATAAAGAATTTATATACCAAATTTATTATTTTGCATAAGTTGACATTAAACATATAGTTTAAAACCATTTTAACCAGTTTGACATTAAACATATAGTTTAAAACCATCTGGTTACATTATGTCCAACATGGATCTGAAGTTCATTAAAAAGGTAACAATTTTAGAAACATCAGTACAGGTAGGTAAGCACATACATCAAAGCAAAGAAAAAACAAAACAAAACATTAAGTAAATTTAACATACAAGTAGAATAAATTCTGAATAAAATATATCCTTTAAGTTTTGCACGCACGCAAGCGCACACCCACTAGACTTTAAGTACAGCTTTTCTAAATAAGTCTTAATTTGTGAAATGTACAGTTTCAAATTATACTTCATTATCTATTTAATAGTAATGCCTCTCACTGTTAATAACACTGACTCAAAGAGGAATTTTTGATTAGAAATTGATTAGAAAAAAGTACTATTGCACTTATTTGAGCACTAAGCCTCAGAGCTTCTGGCACAGGATTTTGTTCTATGGGAAACTGAAATCTAATCCATGATATGAATGGGGGAAATAAAAACTTTTAAAATTCAATTCTAGCTTCTTTGTTTTTTTTATGTTTCAGTGTTGATTTATTGTTTATGTTTTGGAAAGTTCTCCCTCTGCTGGTCATTGTGAGACTTGCAATATGTCGCCATGCTTTACTGAAGACACATTTAAAGGAGCCGCCAGAGACAAAATCTGAAATCTCTCAATGTATTCCTACAAATAAAACAGAGATAATATAGATTAGATACTTTAACCAGATAATTAACATGTAATCATTGAGGTATGCATGAGTGGATCATTACCACTGGCCAGGAAAGCTTTGCCAATTGAGAGCCAACTTCACCTTCTTGCAGAAGGTGCTTTTCTAAAAGCAGTCTAATCAGAAGCTGGTAGTTGGACTTCTGTAAAAGAGATTATCAATAGAGCATTATACAGTGAATTTGGATCAGTCTTGCTGTTGCCTTTCAAACCAAAGCTACAAGCTCTGCTTACTTCTTTACATTTCTTTCACTTGGTGAATCAGATACATTGGTTTTGAGTAAGAAGGCTCAGCTTGTTTAATGCAGTTACACAGCCAATCAAGGACTTAAAGATGTTAATAAGCTGAAGTTAGTGTGGTAAATCATGTACACACTTAACAATTAGCCTAAGCTCTATAAACAGAGGTTTTGCCCACTGGTTTAAAGAGATTGATGCCCACCTGCACGTCACTACTGCTGAAAATGGCCGACAGCATTGTGTCAGAGAGAAGCAGGTGCAACGGCACTAAGACAGAGGGTGTCCGAGTCCAAATAACAACAAACTGGTTTAATACAGAGCCAAAATCAACAGATGATGTTGATAACAGAGGTAGCTCTCCAGATACTGCCCAAAAGAAACAACATTAAATGCTATTATACTTTAAATGCAACAGCTTTTATCATTTTATAATTAAGCATTATACATAAAAATTATGTACATCACCTAGTTTGCAAGCCAGTAGGACTGTACAGCGCAGTAACATGGGTTCAGCAACTGAAGATTTAAACTGCATACAAAACAGAAATCATGAAACTTAAACAGTTAAGATATGTACTTGCTTTTAAAACCAATCTAATTGATAACAGTACATCACAAATAAATAACATAGGATTCAGTAAAAGTTAATGCCCCTAGGTTTTTATGGGAATTGCATGAAGACTTGATGATTGATTCTGTTGTCTCCTGGCATCCCAAAAACAAAAACAACATAGTTAAGGATGCAAGATGTTTTCCTTGTTTGTATGTGTCTGCTCTGTGATATGCTGATGACTTGCACTCACAAGCACAGGAATAGTCTCCAGCACCCCAAGCAACTTCACTCAAGCACATATAACTTAAAAATTTATAATAAATGAAATACAAATGCCATAAACAGGGGGGGGGGGGGAACACAAAATTAAAAAAAAATAAAAACGAGATTAGTGAAGAGCAGAAAATATTCACACCCTGTACCTTTTTGCATTCTAAAGTCTTTTCCACGTTATTCAGAAGAGTACATATCTGATGAATTGATAAAGCTTCTGCTTCAGACCTGGGTCCTACAGCAATGCTCAACATTTCCTAAAACACAGCAAACATGTTTGTCCAATGTTCTTCCATTAAGATCGATTATGCAGATAGTGTAAGGCACTCAGTAGAAAAGCATGTAAGAAAAAAACACATTTTTCTGTCCAGACATGGTATATATTTCAAAAACATACAAACATCACTTGACAATAACTGTCAATAGCCTCCTATTTAATGTCTGGGATGGTCTTAAGACCAGTAATTAAGCTTAGTGCATATATTTTGTAAACTGTCAATAATGAAAATAAATCATCCCAATTATCACTCTAAACTTACCTGTTACACCAACTTAACCTGGACATTTCTCACATGAAATCATGCATTTAACAAAAAGTTACAATTAAATTGCACTAAAGAAATACCTTAATCTCAATAATGACATCTGATGCCATTGGAGATTTGTGGGAGCAGTTTGGGGAGCATGAAGTTTCATCATCTTGGGAAGATCTCAATGTCTGCTGACTCTTGCCTGGGCCTTCTGAATCTAAAGAGTCTGTGATGGTTGGACTGGGGTGCTTCATCACTCGTTCAAAAGCACTCTTCCACTCCCTCTTTATCAGCGCTAAGGGAAAGCATAGGCATTAACTAATTGATTGTATGGTGACACAATTCCATATTATTTCTAAAGCATTATTTAACAGAGCATTGTCCCAAAGACGTTTTACAGGACATAACTCTTTCAGCTGACCATCACATTAAATAATAATCTAATAAATGAACCCTTTCACATCAAAAGGCAATCATGTGTGCGATTAATGGTGGGAAACTTGTTTTTTTGTACATTTTATACTGTACATGAAAACACAAATCCAACTTTCATGAATAGATAAACATATTGGATGCAGATATGTCTAAGCTGAAGTGTAAAGCTAAAGTGTGTGTTTATGTGAGACGACTGCACCATCTTTGCATAAATCTCCATGACTCCATTAACACATGATAACTTTAGTGAAATTTATAATCAATCATGTGAATATTATAGTTTATTCATTCATTCATTCATTCATTCATTATCTCCCGCTTTATCCTCTATTAGGGTCGCGGTGGGGTTCCCCATGACCATCCAGGGGAGAACGTCTCGGGCGCTGGGCAGATAGACCCAGGACAGGGCGCCAATCCATCGCTGGGCACACACTTACTTACACATACACACTCTATATGAGGCAATTTTGATCGACCTGATCAATGTTTTTGGACTGTAGGAGGAAACCGGAGAACCCGGAGGAAACCCACGCAGACTCCACCCAGATGGGGATTCGAACCGGGAGGAGAACTTAGGTAGGAGAGTAGTGGACTCAGTAGTACAGGTTTGAGTTAGACCCTTGATTAGGGGGGAGAACTTTTACTGGAAGATTTACTGCTACTCTGCTACTTTAAGTTTTTAATGTAGAGTAATCATGCTAATTCAGCAATACATCATGCAAAGTGTTTTACATATAAAGTTAAAATGTTGCACCCTAATATAACACTGTGGTAGTATATCAGTTAAGTTTGTGCAACCCAAAATCTAAAACACTAATTAATTAATTAATGAGGGGGACCTGTATAAAGTCTCCAGCACACTGAAAAATACATGTGTTAAAATGATTCATGTTTCCTAAAGCACTCTTTCACAATGTGAACCTAATGAATCCATCCATCCATTATCTTCCACTTTATCCTCTACTAGGGTAGCGTAGGGGGTGGGGGGGGGGCTCCCCATGCCCATCCGGGGAGAACGTTTTGGCCACTGGGCAGATACACCCAGTACAGGGCACCAATATATTGCTGGGCACACACTCACTCACACAGACACACTCTATATGGGGTAATTTGGAGAATTCAAGTGACCTTAATCCATGTTTTTAGACTGTGGCAGGAAACCGGAGAACCCAGAAAAAAGCCACGTGGACATGGAGAGAACATGGAAACTCCACCCAGATTGGGATTTGAACCAGGAATCCCTAGTGCTTAGAGCTGAAAGTGCTAACCACTAAGCCACCGTGCCACCCCTAATGAATCCTGCTAGTATTTTTTTTTGCTGGATTGTACCTAGAAAGACCAAGCAAAACACTTGTAAACAGCTGATTTTACAACCTAATAATGTCATTTAACATAACCCCAAACGATTGAAGCAGTTTAAAAAGACACAAGTCAGAAACACAAGTACAAGTACCTGTGATATTAGAGGACAACCAGCTGCAGGCTTTCTCTGTAGCAAGGCGTGTAGTGATGTTCTCAGCTGTTGTTAAAACCTTGAGAGGACATGATATATATTAGGAGGAGGTTTTGTGTAAACAGATACAGATACTGAGGCAACTCACAGCCTGAGATGTCTCCTCTGGTAAAAGAACTCTAACAGCTCTGGGTGCATTTTCACGGCAAAAGCTACAAAAGACAAAAAGTAAATAGACAAAAGAAAAAAAAAAAAGATGAGGAACAAAAAAAGAAACACACTTATAGGCAAGCTAGCACATGTCTAGCACAATCCACTCACATGATTAAATAAATATTATGCAGATTCATAAGAAACTTACCTGGTGGCTCGGTCCAGGGTCTGCATGCCTGCATCACAGAGCTGAGCACAAATTGAGTCATTCAGCTTGGCTGGATTAACATTGTCAGACCTTAAGCCATCTTTGAGCGTCTTCACTCCACCTTGCACCAGTTTTGAAACAAGTGTGGCCCTGTGTGATTCACACAAAACAAAACAGCTTTAGCACTCAATAATGCTCCTGAACACAAAACAGTTGCTAAAAAAAAGAACTTATTGTTTTTTTTTTTTAAAACACAACTCACTTAATGTGTTTAACACAGTTAGATCCCACTCGTTCAGCCACAAACTCCACGGAGCGTTTAAGAGAAGGTGGCTGGTTATGAAAGAAGGCTTGCTCCAAGTCCAGCTATAACAAATGACATTATATTAGATAACACAAATGAAGCTGTTCATTTACTGACATGGAAAATTGGAAACTAGAAATATACACGACTTTCAAATCAGAAATTATTCCATTACATGAATCATACAAAGAAAAAAAACATGTAATTTCTCAAATTTAACTTTGTATATAAAAAAAAGAATTTATCCATCTATATTTAAGCATTTACTATTTCAGCTGAAGATGTCTCATTACATTGAGCTTTTGCTGAGAGCGAGTGGTGGAGGGTCCTCTAGGCTCAGCAGACGTAGGTGTGATTTTGCGGATTAAACCTCCAGTCTTGGATGAACTTCCTGACACAAAAGCTGCTAAAAGCTTACGAAACTCCCCTGGGCAAAGGAAATCAGAGAATGATAGTTTTGAATTGTTTACTTGCATTAAACTGTTTTTTATCGATTATAGCAAGCAGTTCCTTTTACCTAAATATGGGCAACAAGTATAAAGAAGTTGCTGGTCCACCAAGGGGAGATGATCCTAACAAGCAAACACAATTTCAGTATGAAGTGAATACAGTAGCATGCAAAAGTTTGCACGGTCAGAAAAGAGGGTAAGTTTTTTTTAAACAAATATTTTCCTTTTCATTCACTTATCACATATCACAGTTAGTAAATTGAGTTGTGTTTTTGTACTAAATGATTTCAATAGCGTTTGTAAGATTATGATATAAGACTGCACAAGAAAAACCTTGGCTAAATTCAATGTCAGATAATACAATAATGGGCAATAATCACATGTTTTAGTTGCAGACCCACAGAATACTGTTTTGTAGAATAGGCACTTACCAATCCTTGACTGATAGTGTGATTATCCAGTTCTTCAAATTCGTCAGGTATATCACTACTAAACAAAAAGTCTTCTGGAAAGACGGGAATCTACAAAGAGAAAGTGAAAGGATTTAATCGGTTCTAAGTAAGTAAGTGATTATATTTGAACCACAGAATTTCTTACCTGGAATAGCCAACCCAGAATTGCCACCAACAGCAAGTGGTTTAAGTACAACTGTTCTCCAGCGTTACATAACCTCAGTCGCCTAAGAATTAGAAACGGTTATAACCAAAAACAAAACAAAAAAAAAAAAACGATTTTTCTCTTTAATGTGGTATAAACCTGTAAAGCTGAAGTAGTAGCCCCAACGCAGCCTTGTAGCATGGCAAAAATGGGCCAGTGTAGTCAAGCATGGAGAGGAACTCCACTAGCCATGGGACAGTAAGTACCATGCGCTTTCTGCGCACACAACTTATTAATAATGCACTGACATCCAGCACTTGAGCACTCTGAAAAAAATACACATATTCAAATGGTACATGGTTAAAAAGGTTGCATTGCTGTAAAAAATAAATAAATAAATTACACACTTGACTGCGTAGAGCAATAGCAGCTTCCTGGAGCTCTCTGGACTGTGCCTCTGAGGTGTGGTACGGCATAAAGGAGATGAACCCCAGGAATTTAGCAAGTAGCCGAGCCACAAGAAGCACAGAAAAGAATCTCTGCTTCTCATTCTAAAACAAGAAAACAAGTAAGACAAAAGGCAGAAAGTGCCAGACAAACAGAACAAGACAGAAGAGCAATAAGTGAGACAGAGATAAAAGAAAAGGCAGACAACATTTAGAAAGAAAAACAGGCATGAGAAACAAGAAACATAAAAATAATTATGACAGACAGACAAATAATAATTTGTTAAAATAAGAACAATTTTTTTAAGCTTCAGTGTGAAACAAACCTTCACAAATGCAATGTGAAATGTATTAAATCATAAAAAGGAGACCGGGAACGGTTGCAACACTTTTTGTGATTTTTCAAATAAATCAAAAACCATTAGCACTGGAATAACAGATCTGCCATATTATAAACTTTAACATGACAACTACTGAATCAATGTATTCAAAAGGTTTTATAAGATACATACAGGTTGCGGCAAGTGTAAATGTAAATTTTATTTGTGCAGTGCTTGTGTGCCCAGGCTTCACAGGATCAGCACTGGAGTCAGACCTCCTTAATCTGGAGCAGCTCTGCACTACCACATTGCACCAGATGAGTTCTGATTTTTCTACTTCTTGTTGTTTGGGTTTATTTTTTATTTCTCTTAGCTTTAGGCCTGCTTTCTTAGCCTTCAATTATTATTTTTTTTGGAATAGGTGTAAGGACAGCAGACCAAAAAGTCTTCATCTTGCATCAATTCGGACCAATTTGCTGTAGCAATACAGCAACAACACCACTACAACCCTACCACTATCACCAGCCATGATTTCAGCTTAGGCGAATTAGCCTGACTACTAGTTTGACACGTTAGTCATTTCTATTTTTATCCTAAAAATCCGCATTCTAAGAATACGTGTTTGGATTTCCAGACATTTGATCTCAGGACAAAAAATATATCTGACAAAAGTAAAATTTTAACCTAAAAAACATTTACATTTGGTCATTTATTGGACGCTTTTATCCAAAGCGACACAAGGTGAGAACAGGGTTAATTACAACATCCCTGGAGCAATGAGGGTTAAGGGTCTTGCTCAAGGACCCACATTAGTAACTTCAGTGGACCTGGGATTTGAACCGCCAACCTTCAGATTGATAACCCAATGCCTCAACCACTGAGCTACCGCTCACCAAACCCTTTTGGTGATCATTTTCTCTGGAATATTTAAATGTGGCTTTCTTTTGTTTGCAGAAAGGCAGTCTAACTGAGTATGTGCATAGTGAGTGTAATCACTCTGGCTGGTCTCTGAGAAAAGGAATTCATGGTGTTGCATCTATCCTTGGTCTCCTTTATCAAATGCAAATTTTTTTTCAAAAGGTTTATTAATATGAATATTGCAACAAATATTATAAAAAGCTAATAACCTGTTATAATTCTAATAGCAACTTGGAACACACATAGTTAAAAAAGTAAAACTGCATTAAATCTCTTTATTATTTACCAAGCTCACAACTTAACAAAAGATCATGCAACATTTCCAAGTTTTTACTTACAATGCTGAATGCACTACTTGCACATGATCTATTACTATTATATATAGATTGCACACGATCTATAACAATTACTACCATTCAAGTTAGCTACTACTACTACTATTATTATTATTATTATTATTATTATTATTATTAATAATAATAATAATAATTAATATAATATCGGGCGGCTTAGTGGTTAGCACAGTCGCCTTTCAGCACTAGGGATTCCCGGTGGGAATCCCCATCTGGGTGGAGTTTCCATGTTTTCCCCGTGTCCACGTGGGTTTCCTCCGGGTTCTCCGGTTTCCTTCCACAGTCCAAAAACATGGATCAATTCAATTGAATTCTCCAAATTGCCCCATATTGAGTGTGGATGAGTGCGTGTCTGTGTGAGTAAGTGTGTGCCCAGTGATGGATTAGCGCCCTGTCCTGGGTCTATCTGCCCAGCGGCCAAAACATTCTCCCCTGGATGGGCATGGGGAACCCCACCGCGACCCTAATAGAAGATAAAGTGGGAGATAATGAATGAATAATATAATATCAATACTGGCTACAGTCACCATTTTCACCACCACTATTAGTCCTAGACATTAGAAACACTGCTTACTTTTTCTAGCCACAAAAATTACTAGCTATGATTAGAGCAAGCTAGTATTGTTAGAGGGCGGCACGGTGGCTTAGTGGATAGCACGTTCGCCTCTCAGCACTAGGGATTCCCGGTTCGAATCCCCATCTGGGTGGAGTTTCCATGTTCTCCCCGTGTCCACGTGGGTTTCCTCCGGGTTCTCCGGTTTCCTCCCACAGTCCAAAAACATGGATCAAGTCAACTGAATTCTCCAAATTGCCCCATATAGAGTGTGTCTGAGTGAGTGTGTGCCCAGCGATAGATTGGCGCCCTGTCCTGGGGGTATCTGCCCAGCGCTCGAGCCGTTCTTCTCTGGATGGGCATGGGGAACCCCCCCGCGACCCTAGTAGCGGATAAAGCGGAAGATAATGGATGGATGGATTGTTTGCTACCATAACTAATTGCTACAAAAAACCTAACCACTATTATCACTATTACTACAATGGCGACATTCTGCTATTACTAGCTACTTACAAAAGCCACTCTCAGTATTACTGGCATTAGCCTTATTGTATTAGCATTACTTCCCACTATTGCACTTTAGTCACTACTCTCACTAGATACTTTCATAACTACTAATAATAACACTGGCTATTACTACTAGCATTAACATCAAGCTTCTGATTTTCAGTGATTTCGTTTTACTGCTCTGAGCAACGGTCACGGCTTAACTCTACATGCTAAAAAGGATGAGAAAACCAATTCTGGGGATTTTAATATATGCTACAAATTATTTTATTTGCAAATTTCCTTAGTATCTTTAAGGGAACGCAATTATGTAAGACCTTTTGTTTTACATTGGCTTTCAATTTTGTCCCATTATTTATTTAATATACATTCATTCTTCCTTTACATTTATTGTATAAAGTTACATATGAGGTTTCAAATATATAAAAAGTTACATACTGTAGGTCTGCTGCAGAAAGACTGTACAATTAGCACTGCTCTTAGTAACCACTCACTACCAAACTTACAATAATAGTGTGCAATAACTATCCAATCATTATATGTGCAATACATTATTGCTGTGCAATCTGTTGTATTTATTTGTGTTTTTTTATTGACTCCCCTGGGCATCATATATCATGTAAATAATAAAATATATACATTATTTTATATTGTATATATTGATTTCTATTCTTTTATATTTTTTCTTTCATCTAAAAAGATGTATGTTTTTTACTTTCCCAATTACTGTCACTTTGCTCCTGATAATGTGAATTTCCCCATTTTGGGACCAATTAAGGCTTATCTTATCAATGTGCAAGCTTTTGCAATAATTCATTGCAAGACCAGAACTCCCTATTTACAAGACAAAACGTTCCACTGTAACCACACAGTACAAACCTGCTGTTCCATATCACCATCGCCCCCCTCCTCTTCAGTGGCTGAGGTGCCCTCTGGCCCAAGGATAGAAACCTCATTTAGCTGCAGCAGTTGTTGACACAAACCATCCTTCAGATGTTGGTTTAACTGGCAGCTGTGTCAGAAAAGATTATAAAACACACACTGTGAGCTTAAAAAGTAAAACACTGCACTGAAATGAAAGTTAATAAGCAGACATGAGTCCCTTTATAACACTGATACAACCACAAGTGTTCATTTTATTATGCCTTGGTTGTGAAGAAATACTCTAGAAACAGCATGTGAACCATTTTATGCGGAGTAAGTTATATTTACTACTTATATCAAGTAGGGGTCAATGAAAATGGTAACTGCTCTTGAAGGAGACTGGTTGTACTTAGACCAAAAACAATTACTAAAAGGTGGTCATCAAAAATATTTTTTAATACTAACATTATATAAGACATCATAAATAAACACTATGACAATCTAAGGACTTTAATCTGATTTTCTCTGTGAAATATGACAAATCACACAAAATCCAATAGGTTATAAAAATCACCCAAAGGGATAGTACTCATACCAGCTGGCTGTCTGCAGAAAATCCTTGAAAAATTCCTGGTGTCCAGGGAAAGACGGTGGAGGGCAGGGGCCATTCAGAGCCTGAGGCTGGATTAACCGCTCCTGCAGACGTTTCAGACGTTCCAAGCTTTCTGTTCCTACCATGCTCAGCAGGTCCGCATCCGGGGCATCCCCAGGAGAACTCATATCTCCAGGGCCCTTACATATCTTCCATAGGATAGTTATTATGACCATTTAAAACCACAGCATACACATAAAACAAAATATTAATATTATGATGGTGTCTTACCTGGATTAGCTGCTTTTGGAAAAGCCTTGCAAAATGGCAGTGGTTGCCTGCTGCTGTCAGCTGACTGACCATTGCCCTTTAGAAATATAATAAACATGATTATTATTAAACTGAAATAAACACTGTATGCATTATTTATAAATGGACACTGATAAAGCCAAAAAAAGAAAGAATAACTAAAATCATACCTGACCCGGTTGCCTAGTGCCGCCTCAAAATCCCACCCAGGCTCCTTATGATAATCTTCCCACTCTCTAAGCAGCTCATAAAATATATCCCTACAACATCATGAAAACACATCAGAACATCATGAAAACACATCTGCTCTATACAGCGATAGTCCCCAATGATCATAATCCATTTAAATGAATCAGTCTCTTTACAAAACAGGAACAAAAACACCATATTTTCACACATGTATTAGTTATAATAAACCAAATAAACCAAGTAAAATGACTACCAGCGCTCTGAGTCATACTTTTGCTTGTGCAGATGTGACAGCAGTGTATGGCTTGGCATTTTTCTTATATTGTTAATTTAACTATCCTTTTTTAGGCCTAGGAATCTTGTTTCTTTTTTTCAATTACTCTTTATTTTCCCAGAAGTAGTTGTGGCTCTAGGTGGAGTGTTCTCAGTGGTTGGATGTTGTCTTTGTTTTAGTGACCTTAGATTCATTAGATGTTGTTAAAAACTAATTGCAACTTCTGTTCTATTGTTGACATGAGTCTACATTCACTGTACATGTAGAACATGTACAAAAATGGACCGATAAAAAGAAAGCTCAAACTGCTTTATATGTTAATTTTGATTATTTAAGTGGGTTATTAGTAAAAACCTACCGTGAGGTAAGTACAGTTCTTGTATATAATGTACTAAAAATGTGGTCATGTGTATGTATGCACTTAATCATGTAATAATCATCCAGCAAGTTTATTATTATTTATTTTACAAACCTGCAGCTTGAAGTCATGAAAACAAGTTTTATTGAAAGATACATTAAGCTGTACCTGAAAATGTGCAGTGAGCCGCCGATTACCTAACTAACTATTATCCTTAAAATTTTCTGATTTTGTCATGGCCTTTGGTTTGAGAGACCTCCTCCTTTCAGTTTCCAAGTTCATTTGAATGCTAGATGTGCCCCTATTTGGGTGTTAGAAGAAAGATCTGTGTGTTTTGCATGGACTATCCTTTAAGGGTTATGGAGTTTGGTAGGGTTACTGCAATGTCTTTAAGACAAGATGCCAATGAATTTACCGTTGCAATTAATTTACTGTAGTTTTGATTGGTTCACTATAAAGCCAGTAGTTCTACTGTAAAATATTCCCTCTGTAATTGTGTAATTCAGTGAATTCTATAACTCTTTGGTATTTCTTTTTGTTTCTGTGAATTTTTGTTCATTTGTTTAATTTGTAGGATTGTTGACTTGGAATTGTGACTTATCCATGTAAACTTTCTTTGGCTTTCATTTTTTGGTTATGGGATTTGTAATGTTGGATCAATTTGTAATTTTTCCATAAATAAATAAAAAGGCATTTTCTAAACATAATTAACTCTTATTAAATATCTTTAAAATCATCTTCATCAGATTAATTTGCTGAGTCACTTAGCATCTCAAAAGACATGTCTTCCAAAAAACACTGATTATACTACAGTGTAGCTGTTGTATTGACTTGTACTGTTCTCTCATTTGTAAGTCTCTTTGGATAAAATCGTTTGTTAATGACTAAATGTAAATGTAATGTTTTAAAATATGATACTACCAGTGTATGATTGCATAATGCTTAGATCTGGTGGTGTAATATAGAGAGTCAAGGCAGATCAATGATTTATCATAATCTGTAATATTATTTCATAATCAATTTTAAATCAGTAAATCGGGCTTAAAAAGGTAGCTCATGTTTGTAGTGTTATATTTTAAATTAGTAATCCCTGTTATGTTACATTGCCTGAATATAGAGGATTATTAAGTGTTAACATCTTTCAACCACCACTGTGAACATTTAAAAAATGCTGTAATTTACCTTTGCTTTTTAAATATATGAAATGCCTTATCACTGCTAAAGTTAGCACGGTTGTCTGTGGCTGGCTGGAAGGGCACTGAATGGATGAAGGCAGGTGGATTGGACAAAACCTAGGGGCAAGAAAAGTTGACGCCACATATTTAACTTAAAAAATAAAAAAATAAAGGAACAAAGAGAAAAAAGATTTTGTATGAGATTGTTGTAATTTTAAGTACATTTTATCTGACTTTATGGTCAGATAAACACAATTTTACACAAATGCAATAAATAAGTAATGGTATGTTTTCTGCCCTGATAAATTAACAAGAAATAATATTCAAATAAATAATAATAATAATAATAATAATATATAAAAGCTACTTCTTCATTTGTGGTTTGCTCTACTAAATATTCTGCTGCCCTGACTGCTGTGATGTACATGTCAACACCTCCAAATAACTCTATAGATTTAAATACAGATAACATACTTTGGCTGTGGAAGTATCCTGAGCTTGAGCAAGGCGATCTCGGAGGACCAAAGAGAATGTGCCCACTCTTTCATTTTCTGCCAGAAGTCTCAACGTACAGCGATCCAAATGAGAAAGCAGTCTGTTTAAAATATTTTTTTTAAATATTAGTGTATTTGAACCTAATTCATGTAATTTTTTTGTTAAACAACCATGTTGAAAGCCACATCCTGTAGTCATGGAAAAGATGTTAATCTGTTTCAAATGGGTTAAAACATGCAGAAAGTAGAGGAAACAACTAAGAAGATGCTGAAACTGCTAAAATTGGGTTAAGAGCTGTTTAACGCATTATTAAGTAAAAGGACAGTAGAGGAACATCATCTATAAAGAAGGCACGTGGTCGGAAAAGAATCGACTGATTTTGATTGGTGATGAATGAAACTTTTGATCAAATGAAATAATAGAAAAACAACTATATAGTGGAGCACAGTGGCAATATGATTAATATTAAAAGTAAGAGTATTTTTATTCTTAACTCTTAAAAGCTAACTGAAAAAGAAAAAGCAGCACACTTACGCAAACTGATTTTCCAAAACACGTACAGCAAAATACACACAGTTGTGGACATTTCCCAGATAAGCGCTCTCAAGCGTATCTATAAAATAAAACCAGAACCAAATAAGACAAAGTTTGCATGCATGCTGCAGAAATCTCATCTAACAGATTTAAACAATAAATGTTATGATGTGATTATATTAACCTGTTTTCCTTTCACACACACTGGGAAACTCTTCTGTAGATTCAGGGGCCGCTGCAGTCCACGAGGTTAATAGCTGTAGCACAAAAAACAGCTCCAAAAACACACATGGGACCAAATTTCCTATAGCACAATTAAAAGACACAAGAAACAACAAATGGATGCATGTCAAATCAAAGATAAAATAAAAAAAGTTACACTAACAAAAGATTTTTTTGTCAACATTTTTCATCACGTTTTTATGGGGCAGTTGTTCATTCATTCATTCATTATCTCCCGCTTATCCTCTATTAGGGTCGTGGTGGGGTTCCCCATGCCCATCCAGGGGAGAACGTCTCGGGCGCTGGGCAGATACACCCAGGACAGGGCGCCAATCCATCGCTGGGCACACACTCACTCACACAGACACACTCTATAGGGGGCAATTTTGAGAATTCAATTAACTTGTTCCATGTTTTTGGACTGTGGGAGGAAACCGGAGAACCCGGTGGAAACCCACGCAGACACGGGGAGAACATGGAAACTCCACCCAGATGGGGATTCGAACCGGGAATCCCTAGCGCTGAGAGGCGAACGTGCTAACCA
>JAFMOD010000299.1:5482984-5495459 GCA_019802435.1 Corydoras maculifer | reverse complement strand
GGGCGCCAATCCATCGCTGGGCACACACTCACTCACACAGACACACTCTATAGGGGGCAATTTTGAGAATTCAATTAACTTGTTCCATGTTTTTGGACTGTGGGAGGAAACCGGAGAACCCGGTGGAAACCCACGCAGACACGGGGAGAACATGGAAACTCCACCCAGATGGGGATTCGAACCGGGAATCCCTAGCGCTGAGAGGCGAACGTGCTAACCACTAAGCCACCGTGCCGCCCGGGGCAGTTGTTATTAGTCATTATTTCTCCACATAAAACTTAGAATTTGGATTTGAATAGTAGAAACATTTGCAGGAAAATGTGTACTTATGCTGAAACCTGCACAAAAACCCCTTGTTAAGAAAACTTAAACAATGTAAAAGTGCACCATTTAAAATATATTGGCTTGTAAATTTGAACTGACGGGTCCTAAAAATGTTAACCAATGAAGAAAAAAACCATTAATTTTCTACATATACATATAGTTTGAATAACATTTGCAACACAGAATTTAATAAATGATATAAAAAATAATTATGATAGAGGTTAAGCTAACATCAGAATGCCCGTAAACTCGATTTCTTTACAGTACTCACCTGAAATACAGGCACAGTACAGCTCAGCTAAAAGGTCAAGCTTAGATCCATGAGTTACTTTGGTGGGATCAGGGCATGGGCTCTGGGAATCAGGAGTCATTCTAGAACTTGACCTCAGTATTGATTTGGTTGGAGTACAAACTGTTGTGCAGGTTTTTATCGGAGAGCTATTTTGTTGGATGAGTTTTGACCTAAAAAACAAAGTGTAAAAACATGCATTAAACACTAAACAAAATCAGAAATGAGAATCTCAAAATATTCAGAAGGCATACCGTTCTTTCTTTAACAGCTCCCTCTCTTCTTGTAAACAAAGGGGACTTCCAGCTGTTTGTCCCACACTGACAGCCTCTGGAATCGAAGGAGGACTACATGGTTTGCTCAGAGGGGTAGATGTGAAGCAGCTCTTAGGTTTAGAGTTAGGTCTTTCTGCACTGACTGGTGTTGGGTTAATCCGCCGAGATGGTTTAGTTGCTCTGAAAATAAAAAATTAATATTGTTATGCTAAGAAAAAGTTGCAATTTGATAGCATAACATCAGAAAAAAATGGAAACAACAAAATAATTAAAATTGAAATAGGACATGATTAGGACCATTAATAAATATCAAAAGGGGAAAGTTTCTATGTACATTGTATAAAGCAACTAGTATTGCACCAAATTTCAGATGTAGTCAAACGTTTAAATATGTTAACGTTTATCAAGATGGTTTGAAAGACTTTTCATTGGCAAGAGTGCTCAGCCATTTGTGCTTTATTACAAATTTATTTATTTCATCATTGTGGGTTTCCTGTGAACAGTGCAGTTAAGTCTTTGTACATCAGTATATAGGTTTTGATATTGGGGACTTGAGGGTTATTTATTTCCCTTCCTTTATATACAGGGTACCAGAAAGGGCATGTTTGCATTTGTGTATAGTGTCTTACATTCTAGCAGTGAAATTTTAGTGAAATACAATTTAGTTCTGGTGTTAAGCGTTTCAGGGCATGAAAAGAAGATGCATTTTACTGTAGTTTTTAAGATAGAAGATAGGTTTTGTTTTTTTTTATCATGAGGTAAATCTCAAAGTTTATTAAATGGTAACCTTCTATTTTTTCTACCCTATTTGTGTGATTTCTCACAATTTTAACTTTACTCCCAAGTGTGAAGCCGAAATGTCCTGATAATTTCCTACTGGATGTTTCCAACGCTGTTTAATATCAATTGTCAGTGTGTTTATAAAGGGTGAAGAAACATTGTGCCAAATCAATAGTAATTTCATGGTGATAAATCCTAACAGAAAAAGTAAAAATAATAATAATAATAATAATAAAAATAAATAAATACAAATGTAAAGAATGTGCTATATGATGGTGTGCATCCTTACCTAAATATACAATTATCTACATGGAGTATATATGATTGTAAGTTGATGACTATAATGATTATAGCAGCACTGTTTCTAATGCAATGCCATGTGAGGGCTTTTACTTCTTTACTTCTTAGTTTCTACTAATTTCCTGAATATTATGTATTGTACTACTGACTTCTGTTGTTCTCACTTGTAAGTCATGTTTGATAAAATTGTCTTAAATGATTAAAAGTAAATGTAATGCAAATAGTCAACTACAAGCATAATTAAGCTCCCGGCAAATAGTTTGAAGTTAATTACAAAACACAAAAATATGGAAAAGGTTCCAGAACATCATTGCAGATAGTGTTGTGCCTTGTGTCTAGCTACAACTGAGTTTAGATGAATGAGTAAGTGTAATAAAATAGTTTCCAGCTTAAGTCCAGCACAGATAAACTGACAAAGAAAATCTAAAATGAGAGAATTTTATTATTTTTTAATTAGAATAATAATAATTATTGTTGTTGTTATTATGTTGTTGTAAATAAAATATATATAAACCTAAAAATAAAATGCATGTTTGCATGTTTACAGGTGGCATGGTGGCTTAGTGGTTAGCTACTACTACTACTACTACTACTACTACTACTAATAATAATAATAATATTATTATTATTATTATTATTAATAATAATAATTAATATAATATCGGGCGGCACGGTGGCTTAGTGGTTAGCACGTTCGCCTCTCAGCACTAGGGATTCCTGGTTCGAATCCCCATCTGGGTGGAGTTTCCATGTTCTCCCTGTGTCTGTGTGGGTTTCCTCCGGGTTCTCCGGTTTCCTCCCACAGTTCAAAAACATGGATCAAGTCAATTGACTTTTCCAAATTGCCCCATATAGTGTGTGTAAGTGTGAGTGTCTGTGTGCCCAGCGATAGATTGGTGCCCTGTCCTGAGTGTATCTGCCCAGCGCCCGAAACGTTCTCCCCTGGATGGGCATGGGGAACCCCACCGCGACCCTAATAGAGGAATGAATGCATGTTTACATATGATTTGTAATGCACTTTATGCTGCTATTTTCTTTTCATGTATATGAATTTATTTTCAAATTAATTTTGTTTTTCAGATATTTACTTAATTATTAATTACTTTCCGTGGATAAAGTGGAAGATAAGGAATAAATTAATTAATTACTTTCCCCTTTAAAATATCATGTTTCCAATTAGTACACAAAATAGTTTTATTTAATATTATTCCATAATATAATTCATAATAACAAAAAAAGTATAAATTTAAAAGCTGTAGTTTACTCACATAGGGGAGGCATGTGCTGCACCCATCGGGGGAAAATCCTCCAAATTGTTAAAATTAAGCTCTACTTGCATAGGTGGAGAGATTGGTTCACTGATCCGCGCTCCACCTCTTCCCTTCCTACCAGTCCCGTCACTGCGAGCAGCCTCCTCAGAGTGGCGAATGCCAGTTTGGCGGCCTGTTGCAGATCCCCCTAACGCATTCGTCCTTTTGCGACCTCGATGGTGCTGGAATGTGGGGCTGGCCTGAGTATCAGGTGACGACAGCATAAAGTCAGCCAGACAATGGCGTTGGTTGGATCGGCGTTCAGGTGGTACATTTCTAGTGGCTGGACTCCATCCCGAGCTGAACGACGGGCTGCTGAGGGCACTGATGCTGGTAAAACTTTGGGAGGTTGTTAGTGGGCTGTCCACCTCACTCGGATTGTCTAAGTGCGAAGCAGGAGGTGAAAAGAGCTGCACTCGGCTTGAACCACGGGAACCATGGCCCACTGCCCTGTTTGCCCGTCGATCACTAGAAGATGTCTGGTCTCTGGAAGGTCTGCTGGTGCAAGGAGTCTTGGCAGGTGTGCTGGGGCCATGTGTCAACGTATTGCTGCTTTGATCTCTCAGGAAATTTAAAAGGAAAGGCACAAACACCTGCCTACTGATTCCCGGAATCAGTTGTTGATCCTCATCTGCACAGTTCTGTCCAAAACATAAAACAATAATGCATAAATATTCTAAACTATTATTATCAAAATTCAGCTTGTTTAAAATTCTCAATTAAAACAATTTAGTCCCAAAGACATTGTAATCAACAAAGAAGTCTATCAGTGCTGGAGCTCCAGGTTTGAATCCCGAGCCAAGCGGTCTCTGCAGGTTCTCCGGTTTCCTCCCACAGTCCAGAAACATAGATTTAGAGAAAACTGGCTTCTACATATTGCCCCATATAGTGCAAGTGAGTGTGTGCCCAGCGACCTGTCCTGGGTGTATCTGCCCAGTGCACAAAACTTTTTGCCCTGGATGAGCATGAGAAACCCTTTCCATAGCCCTAGTATAGGATTAAGCAGTCCAAAAAAATTGATTAAAGTTAAATTGGCTGCTCCCTATATAGTCTGTGTCTGTCTAAGTGCATGATAGTGTTCCCAGCAAAGTATTGGCGCCCTGTCCTGATTGTATATACCCAGCACCCGAATTTTTTTTTTTTTTTCACTAGATAGGGATGGGGAACCCTTCCCATGACCCCAAGTAAAGGATTAAAATTAAATAAGAATTGATTGATCCCTTTGGGATTTCCTTAAGGAAATCACGGAACCAGAAGCAACAGAAACAGAGAAAAGGGACACATTACAAGTATATACAGTATATATTATAATATAAATTATATGGTATTGCACCATAATACAGATATTCTGCATAGTACAGTTTATGTTATTGTTGTGTTGGTCAGGCTACTGCCCCATCCCATCTGTTGTCGTTGGTGTTAGTCTTAAATCCAGAGTCGGGCTTTAGGGTTTTAGGAAATTAGTTTACTCCTTAACACATCACACGTCCACATGCATGCTTGAGATTTACAAAAAAAAGGTTTAAAGAGTAAACTGTCTTGTACATGAAAGATACGAACATCTACACATATTTTAATGCATCTACAGCTCGAAACCACTGTTGTTACATAACACCTATAGTCAAAGCCATAGTGTTCAGTAAACAGCTTAATAATGTTAACATTATATTTCGGTGACACGGATATGTAACTGGGGCTGTTTAGTGGTTAGCACGTTTGCCTCTCAGCACTGGGGATTCCGGTTTGAATCTCCATCTGGGTGGAGTTTCCATGTTCTCCCCGTGTACCCATGGGTTTCCTCCAGGTTCTTCGGTTTCCTTCTACAGTCCAAAAACATGGAACAAGGTCTCCAAATTGCCCCATATAGAGTGTGTTTCTGTGTGAGTGAGTGTGTGCCCAGTGGTAGATTGGCGCCCTGTCCTGGGTGTATCTGCCCAGCGCCCAGGGAACAGGGAACAGGGAACATTCTTCCCTGTATGGGCATGCGACCCTAGTGGAGAATAAAGCGGGAGATAATGGATGGATCTGTAACTGTTTTTGATGATAAAACGCTGTAGGTGTCACTGCAGCTAACAGCGAGCAACGGCCATTCACTGCTGTGACATCTAAAGACACTTATCATACATATAAAATAACCTTCGTCTGTCCTTCAAAAACAAATAATGGAAACCGTACTGTTTCTCCTCGCAGCCAGCTCAGGGCCTTGCTCAGCTCCACGTCCCTGCACAACAACGATTCCAAAACAGCCGCCATTCTGTACACTGCGACGCCAAAAACAATAAAGAAACAACACTGACCTTCAAAATAAAAGTCTTTTTATGTCTCGAGCATTAATACACTTAACATTCACTTCATGAGGTACACTGCCTTGCTCTCACACTTGCTCTTTTGTCAGGTCCATTTAGATACAGACACTGCAGTCTGTAATCAATCTGTTGCTTAACATACCTTCTTGGTCCTACTGATTTTTTTTTCTGGTCAGGACTGTTATTGCCTGATACAGAACAGGTATGATACAGAACAGGTATGGGTGTGAGGGGGGGGGGGTTCCCCATGCCCATCAAGGGGAGAACGTTTGGGGCCAGGGCGCCAATTTATCACTGAGCACACTAACTCACACAAACACACATACACTATATGGGGCAATTTAGAGCATTCAATTTACCTTGAATCCAAGTGAAAATTTCCATCCATCCATTAACTTCCCCTTTATCCTCTACTAGGGTCGCAGAGAGGTTCCCCATGCCCATCAAGGGGAGAACACTGGGCAGATACACCCAGGACAGGGCACTGGGCAGATACACCCAGGACAGGGCACCAATCTTTCGCTGGGCACACACTCACTCACACAAACACATTCTATATGGGGCAATTTAGAGAATTGACCTTGATCCATGTTTTTGGACTGTGGGAGGAAACCGGAGAACCCGGAAGAAACCCACGTGGACACGGGGAGAACATGGAAACTCCACCCAGATTCGGATTCGAACCAGGAATCCCTAGTGCTGAGAGGCGACTGTGCTAACCACTGAACCACCATGCCGCCCTTAAAAATTTCAAATAAATTCAATTAATTTAAAATACCTCTAACCATACAGAATGATTATAGGTACATTAACTGTTTGGATTTATTCCTAGTCTGTCGTTTTAAGTGTCAGAAAAGGACAACTTTGTCTAAACGCCTCATATCCCAAAATTTTCTACGAAATGCAGGTACTGGTGATTGTTTTATATGGCGTTTCTCTTTGTTAGAACTTCAGTCGAAGGGCTTTTAATGTGGGACCTCACAGGTGCAGGATTATTTCCGCCGATTCACAATACAGCACCCTCCCTAAATAGTGCACTACGTAGTGAACAGCGCACTGATTGGAACACACTGCGCGCCAGCTCGGGTCTCTTGCAGGGCAAACAGACGACGTTGAACGAGATCGAACTCGCCGCAGCCAATCAGAGAAGCCGACGCGGGTGCCCGCTCCGCTGCCGCTTTATTTTGGGGGATTGCACTTATCAAGTTGGATGGGCGTTTCTTTGCGGTGCTGAAAGGGAGGTGTTTGTTGTATTGTGTTTTTTTGCGCAATAGTAGTGAAATTGGATGTGTAGCTTCTGTGTGTTTGACTCATGGGGACACAGAAGGCGGATATTCCACTGAGGCTGAGCGAACCGCGGTGTTAAATGCTGCTCATGGATTAGTGGCGCTTGACTTTGGTTCCAGCAACCGCCGCCGTAACGCAGATCTGCACTAACAAGCCGACGACTTCGCGCTCAAAATGCCGTTTACGGAAGAAGGGTTTTCCGGAGGCGACGTTGTTACTGTAGAACACGAGCTTAAAAACGGTAAGAGTGTCGAGCACCGCATCTGCCACTGGTCTGAAGCGCCCCCTGCCTCAGCTGTCACTGTGTGTGTGTGTGTGTGTGTGTGTGTGTGTGTGTGTGTATGTGTGAGTGAGTGAGTGAGTGTGTGATCTGAGGTCAGTCCAGCAGCTTGACGAATTAATGTATATGCCAATTTATCCATCCATTACCTTCCGCTTTATTCTGTACTAGGGTCTTGGGGGGGCATTCAGGGTAGAACCTTTCAGATACACCCAGGACAGGGCGCCAATCTATCACTGGGCACACACTCGCACACACACAAACTCACTCTATATGGGGCAATATGGAGAATGCAGTTGATCTTGATCCATGTTTTTGGACTGTGGGAGGAAACTGGAAAACCCGGAGGAAACCCATGTGGACACGGGGAGAACATGGAAACTACAACCGGGAATCCCTAGTGCTGAGAGGCTATTGTGCTAACCACTAAACCACCATGCTGCCCTATATGCCAATTTATTTTTATTTAATTCATTCACCTCGACGTAAAATAAAAATACTCAGTAGTTACAGTCAATGTCACTTTACTGTGTTTTCAGAGGAAATAGAAACCACAGCTTAGCTAAGCTAGCTATACTAATGTGCCCGTTTTATATGAAAGCCAACTTTGTTTATGGAA
This sequence comes from Corydoras maculifer, assembly GCA_019802435.1. Classification (NCBI taxonomy): domain Eukaryota; kingdom Metazoa; phylum Chordata; class Actinopteri; order Siluriformes; family Callichthyidae; genus Corydoras; species Corydoras maculifer. The sequence goes on along the minus strand of JAFMOD010000299.1, from coordinate 5,487,689 downwards.
ATAAAAAGCCTTTAGTTCTTATTCCATTCCTGTACTAATGAATTTAAAATGGCAGATGTTTCAAATAAAATGCAGGAGTTTCACATTTTGACTGCATCTTGCATTAACAGAATTGTTGAGATTTTCTCTACCTTTGATCTCTAATTATTAGTCAAAAGAAACATTGGTTCCAGTGCCCCAGATCGCTACTCTATAATAAACCAATAGATCGAGTTACATTATTTTTATACATCTTAAATGAATAGGGGTTAAATGCATGCTTTTACATATGAATCAACAGTTTGGGGTGGAGTTAGGGTTTGTTCATTAAGACATTGTTGGAATTGATTTGTTGTGGTAACACTAGTGGCTTAAAATTCAGAATTTATTGATTCTATTAGGGCTGTTTGGATTGTTGGTTGCAAACATCATCTACTTATTCAAAAGCATCTGACCTCATGACCCAATGCCCATTTCACTATGGGATTGAACCTTGTCAGAAGACTTGGCAGGGAACAGGTGGATGTCCATAAGGAAACAAAAAAATTAAAGGATTTATTCCCAGGGTTTTAAAAATCACCAGTTATTATATACAGTATCAGTGAAATGTTTGACACCCTTCTTGCTCAATTTTCGAATTTCTTCACTTATAGATGGTAGTTACAGACTGTGTACATCGGTTTTCTTTTTGTTAGTCCCCTATTGGTTCTCTGTACTCTGTTGGTCAGGACCGTCACAGAACAGGTATGATTTGGGTGAAGTATGGTTTATTGTAGGTTCTGCAGTGACACTGATGTGTTGAGGGGGTTTTAGTGCATAATACCTGCTTCTGTGGTGATTGTATTGGGGTCCTGACAAATAGAAAACAGAGTAAAGGGGACACAGTAGGTACTGTAGTGCACAAACAGATGGACTACGGTCTGTAATTGTATAACTACAAAGTCCATCTTTATGGTAAGTGGGCCTGATAAATTGAAAAGAATGTGGAGCAAAGCTAGTCCAAACTTTCGACTGGTACTGTATTTGAGCATATAGTGTACAAACACTTGTCCTACCACTGCTTGACTATTAAAAATATATATATTCTTTGTCAAATTAAACTTAGCAGGTGTTGAGGGTGCTGGAACTTTTCTCCCAGTGCTTATAAAGCAAAAGTTGGAGAAGCACCCTGTATAGGTCCTTAATCTATCACAGGGCAGGAACACACAGAACACAATTAGTATCTACAGTTCACAGACTAGCATATATATCGTAGGTGAGAGTGCTAATTACTGCACTTTAACTTCAGCGCTTTAATATTTATTGTTTGGTCTTTCGGGAGCACAGCCATGGTATTGAGATTAGTGCTTCTACATCAAAGCAAAATTTTCCATAGTTTGATTCCTAGGTAGGGTAAGCAAGGCATTTGCATGTTCTCCCTGTGTCTGAGTGGATTTCCTTAGGCATGTTTGGTTTCATTCCACCATCCTAAAGGACTGCCTAAGCCTAAAGGCTAATGAGTGAGCTATATAGGAAACTGCCTCTGGTGAGGATGTGTTCATTTGTAAATGTAGACTGGTCTGCTGTACAATGTGTCCCTGCTTTTCGCTCTATGAACACTGGGTTAGGCTTAAACAGCTTTGTGACCCTGATCCAGATAAATGGATTATAAAATGAGTAAATGGTTGGTTTGTAGCGGCACAATGGCACAGTTGGGTCTTTCACTGCACAACGAGAATATCCTGGGTTGGATTTCCATGCAGCGAGGACATCATGAACTGACTGTAATCTGTAACTTACTTTACACCACCTTGTGTGGTACTAAATCCACTGAATTCAGATTTCGTAATGGTGAGCTGTTGAACATGCTAATCTGAGAAAAACCTTGAGTCGCCTAGAAGCTACCCTGAGTTCCTTGGTGACCTCATTACAAGACTTGATCTTGGTATAATCTTTGTTCGTCAGCCACTCTAGGGAAGTTATAATGGTCAGAGTGCTCTTTTTTACATATATGTGAATACATTTTACATATAAAATAAAATAAAATAAAAATAGTAAAATTTGTCATATGTTGAAATAAACACACCGACTGTTGTATTTCTTTGTCATTTCAATTAAATCTTTCAATTTGGCATGCAGTTACCATGACATTGTAATGCAATTATACGTCATTTGTTTTTCATGCTGCTTTCAGTTCTTGGTTTAGATTATGTGTTGATAATGATTACGTGGAGCCACGTTTCCATCGCATTCCAATTGAGTTCTAATGAGTCAAAACTCAACAATGCATGTTAGAATTTAAACCTAATGGTCCACTAGATTTAGGTGATTAGCTAACTTAATTATTTTGCTATGTAATGTTGCAGAGCCTCAACCTGACCAACAGAAGCAAAGAAAGTTCTGACCGTCAAACGAAAATCATTTTCTGGCCAGAAAATATGCTGTATGCATGTAGATAGACTGACGAACAGACAGACATGGATTATTATCAAACAAATAATTAACAAAGTGCCTTTTTATAAGTGAGATTTTTTTATAAAAGTGTTTGGAGAAAAAATTATATTCCATCTGTTAAAACATAGTTCTAATTATCTGTGAAGAAACAAAGAGGGTTAAAATTGTTAATACTCCACAGTAAAAAAATATTATTATTCATTTAGATGACATGTAAACATGTTTTGGTGATTTTTTTTGCAATAATGGTATAGTATATGTTCAATATATATTTTACATGTTTGGATTTGTTTGATTTTCTCCTCAGCAAACCTAACGGGTCATGTGGAACGGGTAGGCATTGAGAACTTTGAGCTGCTGAAGGTCCTGGGTACAGGAGGTTAGTCCTCAGAATAATATCTGTTGTTTTGTCCTTTCTTGATTCAACCCAAATTGAAACACTGTTCATCCTATTTGACCAGCCTATGGGAAAGTGTTCTTGGTGCGCAAAATTAGTGGACATGACACTGGAAAGCTGTATGCAATGAAGGTCCTGAAAAAGGCCACCATTGTTCAAAAAGCGAAGACGGCCGAACACACACGCACAGAGAGACAAGTGCTGGAGCATATCAGACAGTCGCCCTTTCTTGTCACCCTTCATTATGCCTTCCAGACGGACACCAAGCTACACCTCATTCTGGGTACTGTTCTAAATTTGAAGTTTTAAGCTTGCACTTAAATGATTATAATTTCATGTGGTCGTGTTTAGGTTAATAACCTGCTACATATTTATTACATTTAAATTTGACCAACTTTAATCTGCTGTTTTAAATTAGGATTAATTTAAATGGGACTTATATGGGTTGTATATAGGTATTATGCATGCAGTAGTAAGTTTAATGTCAGGTTCTGATTGCAGATTATGTAAACGGCGGTGAACTCTTCACGCATTTGGTACAACGTGTTCATTTCAAAGAGCAGGAAGTTGCATTGTACAGTGGTGAGATCGTACTGGCACTGGAGCACTTACATCAGGTAAGAAATACATGATATCATCAAATGCTTTGCTAATGCTTGTAAAAAAAAAACATCATTCATTCATTCATTATCTTCCGCTTTATACTATATTAGGGTCGCGGGGGGGTTCCCCATGCCCATCCAGGGAAGAATGTTTCGGGCGCTGGGCGTATACACCCAGGACAGGGCGCCAATCCATCGCTGGGCACACACTCACTCAAACAGACACACTCTATATGGGGCAATTTGGAGAACTTAATTGACTTGATCCATGTTTTTGGACTGTGGGAGGAAACTGGAGGAAACCCACGCGGACACGGGAAGAATATGGAAACTCCACCCAGATGGGGATTCAAACCGGGAATGCCTAGCGCTGAGAGGCGAACGTGCTAACCACTAAGCCACTGTGCCGCTGTAAAAAAAAAAAAAAAAAAAAAAAAAAAAACAGTACAATATTAAATGCACAGTAATATGAAAGAAAAAAAAGACCAAAAATAAAAATTAACTTATCCAGGTGTTCATTGAAAAATTGTGCATGTAATTAGAAAGGGTCTTTTTTACAAAGTTAAAATATTCTTAAATTCAATATTCTTATTGGCGAAACAAATCCCCCACCGTCTCCATCCTACATAAAAATATGTAGTTTTCATCAGTCTTTTTGAATAACCAAATAACCTCACATTCCAAAATAAATCAAAAATGAACATCTAATTTTAAGGTAGGACACCAGCAATGACATTGTAGAAGCAGCTGTTTCAGTTCATCAACCTTGGACATTATAATGTTATCACTTATTATTTGTAATTATTATTCTACTATATTTTTCTTAAGGATCACTGTGCTGTAGAATTCAAGTTTAAGTTTAATGTTTATTTATTAGAGCTTTTTATAATAGTACATTGTACAAAGCAGCTTTACAGTGATCCAATCCTAAACCCTCATGGAACAAGCCAAAGTGACAGTGGCATGGAAAAACTTGCTTGTGTTGTTGGCTTTAAAAAGCCCAAGGACCAAGGTGCAGTGATGTACTTTTCCTCAGCCAGGCAGTATTAACAGTGAAGGACACCAATGTATAGATTGTATATACAGTGGGTTGCAAAAGTATTCATACCCCTTGAACTTTGCCATATTTTGTCACATTACAACCACAAACATAAATATATTTCACTGGAATTTAATGTGAAAGACCAACACAAAGTGGTATACAATTGTGAAGTGGAATGAAAGTTATACATGAATCAACAATTTTTTTACAAATAAAAAACTGAAAAGTGCGATGTGCAAAATTATTCAGCCC